>JAQBSW010002375.1:0-104733 GCA_029291075.1 Eudiplozoon nipponicum
AACCGGTCTACTGGATGAATTGCCTTTTCTACACTATAAAATTCTTAGTTTATACTGACATATGTAAGTAATTAATGGGTCAGGTGTTTATATCAAGACCGCAACCTTGATTATAATAATTGCGTCAGTGTTTGTTGTTTCGATGGCCTAGAATTTAACGAAACTGGCTACTTATTTTATTTTCATACCCTAACCTCGTGAACTAGTGCTACATCAGTTAAGTCAGGTACTTTCGACGTGTCGCGCGATACCTTGTTTTCGGCATCACATTTGCTATATTTATAGGTAAGCATCAACGCCGAACTACCAATACTTCAAGGGGAATCCAATAATGCGGCGAACTTCAGGGAATACGAGTGCCTTTGTCTCGTAGGGAATTGACCAACTTTGCCGTCATGTCTAGGATATAGATTATATTTAGGTAAATTTGTATGACTGAAATTGGTTAATTATTCTGTACACATGTTCCAAAAGACCTTTCTGTTACTGTTTTCTTCTGCGCGAACGGGGCGATGTCTCCAGTTAGTTTGAATGAATTTATCCAGATAATTGTTCATTTGCAAGATCTTCAAATATTTTAACTCCTTTAGCCTCTTGCTCGGAGCATATCTTCCTGATTCGGTAGGCTAAGTTATTTACCAGGTTCCTTTTGTAAGTTTTTGGGACATTTCTGTTGTAATAAATATATTGTTCTTAGAATGAGGATTTCCGATGTATCACTTTTCAGATTCATCGTTCTTTCGAAACAGCTGATGTCGGAAAAAGAAGCATGTTGTGTTTCTCTTCCTACAGTGTAAATTTGATATCTGGATCGGCTTTGTTGGCCTGTTCTACTAGTTTTCTTGGATTTATAGATTTTGGAATGATTGAAATTAGATCATCTAAATATTTTCTATATGGTATACATTGTTCAATTATATTCTGTAGGTCGCTTTTTCCTAGATGATACATGTATACATCCGCTAGAATTGGTGCTATACAACTTCCATGGCAACACAATTGAACTGAGGGCGGTACTCACCATTAAATAGAAATTGAACGTTTTCTGTGGACGTCAATGTAGGTTCGTTTAGGTCCGCTACACTAATAGGATAATCTTGGATTAAGTCACGGAGAATCATCGTTGTCTTTACTAATAGAATATTTGTAAGCAGCGACATTATATTCATTGAGACCATTTTCACATTAGGACGTTTTTTGTTCAATTTTTCTATTGATTCGAAAGAATCTTTAACAATGTTTGTGTTAATTATGTTTCGAATTGGCTACAAGTGTTTGCATAAGAACTGCATGTAGGTGCTGTAGTGTTTTCAAAATTTACATCATTTGACGCATTGGTGAAATTCCGAGACTCGTTTTATGAATCCCTTCCATGTTTATTAAATGATTTACGGTCTGATGTCTCGTCTGAACTCTGCCTTTTCATCCTTACTTTCTCTTATGGTTGAATCATAAGCATCTATTGTTAGGATAGGGATTTCCGATCCTGTGTCAGGTGTAGCGAATCGTATGTTTCTATCGGTTTTAAGAGATCGTAGTTTCTTTACATTTCTCTTTGTGAGAATTTGATTCCTCTTGAAGCTCTTCTATTATCGTTCTGTTTTGGTTACTATTTCGGCTTTGAATCCTTCTGCGTTAAATTCATCTGGGTTGATTCATCTGTTTAGGTCATTATCGAAGTTTTCAACTGAAGTTAGCATATGTATAATGTCACGACTTCTCGGAAACCGTTTCAGAGCGCAGAATTTGCTTCTAGTGATAGCGTTTCTTTATGATGCCTTCAGAGATTTACACATGAAAAATTGAAGATAACACTTTCAGGATTGTTCGGAAATATGGATTTGCTGTATATTTATCTAAATCTATGGTCAGCTACTTTATTTCTTTTTATCGCGGAATATTCGTATATATATATATATATATATATATATATATATATATATATATATATATATATATATATATCCTTTTACTTGTTTGTGAAAGCACGCACGTTTTCTATGTTGAGTGGCGACATATTTTGTCAAAGTGGTTACATTTTCTTCTCAATGTCCTCTATCTTTGAATTCTTGTCATTAATATCAGTGTACACTATTTAGAATATATGCAGATATATTATTCCTCGTTCTAAAAGCTGTAAATCCTAGAAAACTTTTCTAACAAACCAACAAAGACGATCTAGATATAAAATTAGCACTGGAAAAATAGGCGACATGCTTCCTTTTCTGGGCAGGCAACAGTTCCGAGAAAACGATGGCAGCCAGCCAATGTCGATACGTAAGAAATTCACATTCACGGGGCATTACATTCATTACAAAAGAAAAGTCCCGAAATCTTACAAACTGAATCTGGTAAATAGCTTAGCCTACCGAATCAGGAAAATATGCTCCGGGCACAAGGTAGAGGACGAGTTAGAGCATTTGAAGATCTTGCAAAAGAACAATTATCCGTATATATTCATTGAGGTTAAAATGAGCACTCGATCGGTTCGCACAGAAGAAGACAGTAACCGATATGTAAAGCAGAACCTATCTTATCAAGGAGATTTTCCAACCTCTAAAAACGAGATGTAACCGACTAGAGGGAACTAACCATGCAAATGTCACGGTTAACATGACACTCAATTAACGTAGAGTAATGTATTTGAACACTAAAGATCAACTACCTTCTTTCTCTAAATCCCTTATTGCTTACAATTTTAAATTCATGTGCAGTAACGCACACGTTGGAAGAACCCAAAAGCAGCTAACTTCTAGAATTAGTCAAAAACTGTCCAAAATATAATCCAGAGAGGAGTAGTATCTCCCGCCAAATCAGCATTTAATGGGCATATACTGCAATCAGGGCATCAGAGAATCAAAACTGACATCAAGTAAGCATAACTAACTTCTCAAATTTTCACAAAGCATGGTCAGACAAATTATTAAACGTTTATGAAGCGATGCATATCCAACATCAAAAACCGTTGCTTAATGCTCAAATCTTTCATCAGCACAATAAAGCAATTGATTCGCTGCGAATAAAGGAAAGCAGCAAGCAAAATCTGCAAAAATGACGCCGAATTAAACATTAGCAACTGGAGTGGAAACGTAAAAGTCGGATGGACAAGAGGACAGGCTAAAAATAGAATCCTCGCGAAGGAAGAAAATACTACGGGCGTGGCAACAAACAAAACTTGTATAATCATCAAAAAATATCAGAACAATATACACAAGAATCTCAAGTGCACTAGCTGACACTAAATGAATGATCAAAAGTTATACATTTAGTAAACCTGTGACCTAAACAGACAAAATTAATAGCTCGCCAATAAAAATCTAATACAATCCACAGATGTGGCATATATAGTTCAAACTCAACTAACTTTTATACATTGATTTGAAAAACTACGTATACTCAAGATTTTTTTAGTTTTTTGTGTGTTTAAGCTTAAAGTAAGAGTCTATGCTAATGAATCTACGTCCTTCTATTTAACGTGCGTGATTATTTCTTCCTAATGCATAATTAATAATTTATCACGAAGTAACGCAATGGATATTTGTTCAATTGTGGAAAATTTGTAGAATCTCAGATTAAAAGACAATCCTCCTGTTTTATCGTTGCTTGGGTCTTATTTAGAAAGTGTCAATAAAAGCGGTGACGGTAAGTGTGCCTCCTGAATAGCCGCCAGCTTCTCAGCGTCAATCTAGGAAATAATTGGAACTTGCATCGACGTTCCGTTGGGCTATTTGTCAGTAGTTAAAACTAAAACACGTCGTAAGCTAGAGCAACTTTATTCAAGTCATGCTCCTATTGGATGTCAAGCGTTACTGGATTCGTCCAATAGCATTCGCTTTATCGCTGACGCACGTGTTTGTCGCGCTAACCAAAGTTACTGAAATCCGTTTCGTTGTGCTTTCTTTTACGGGTAATATTTAGGCGAAATATTTCCAAAATAAGAAAATACTACATCTAACTATGTAATTCGCTCAACAAGGAAGAGGCAGTTTTTTAGCAAATAGTCGCGCAATTTAATTAATTTAAATGTTATATCTCTGTATTATGCATTAATTCTCGAATTAGCTTTAAATTAAACCTGGAGAATTGAATAAAAGATCAAAAGGGAAGATAATGCAAAAAAGATGAAAGGTTGTTTAAATTAAAATTTGCAGGCGCTAACAGCCATTGCGTGTGAGTGCGGTGCGTTATTGCTGTCGGATTTGTTTGTTTATTCATTTGTATAGATCCTACACGTCACGACAGACTTTTCTGTCCAATACGTGTATTTAAACATATTTTGCCTTTCTCTATCCGAAGCTGTTATATGTAATCCATCATTAATTAGTGCTATTATATTGTTGACTCACAAATTTCGCATAATTGTTTTTTGATATCTGAATCTAGTTCGCGCTACGGTTCAGTTTAGTTCTGCATAACGCTTACTATTTATTAATTACACAAGTCTGACTAAATGGGCGTGGTTATGTGTAAACAATGGGTTCCAATGCAAGTTAGAAATATGATAAAGTGTAATTTTAAAAATTTACTCATTACATTTGGATTTTTGTATTTCTAACGAGATATTCCCCATTCTAAGAACGCGCTACCTATTCTACAAATAACTAGATTTCTTATTTAAATCAAGATTACGAGCTTGATGTAAGCACAAACTCATTGTATATATATTTTTTTCAATATTAGCTATACATTGTATTAGGTAGTAAAGACAACTCATCCCGTAGATCGGTTTCGTCCTTATTGGGAGCTATATAATTACTATTTAGAATTTTTCCGCAGTCAAAGCTCGAACCTGTGCACATTTTCTTAAGATTTGGTGACTATCCACTGCGCCACTCTGCATCCCATTTCACACAATTTTCAGTTAAATATTAACAACCTACTTTTTAATTACATGAAGGTTTCGATCTTAATATAGGCACCAATCCAATGATATATTTAAATTTGCCAATATAAATTAAACAGCGTTTATTGTAGACAAGGCGTTCCATCCTGTAGACTGGTTTCATCCTTATTGAACACTCCTCAAGCAATTTTCATAATATTGCCGTGAACAGGGCTTGAACCAGGACACGTCCGCTTCGGCGTCTGTGGCTCTAACCACTGAGCCACCCTGCTGCATGTCGCACATAAATTTTAGTTTTAAACTATCTAATGTACTCTTATGGTTCGCCTTTCCTTTAGGCGGAGCCTATATGGCATCTCTTGAGACCTAAAGTTACAACGAACCACCCCGATCTGTCAGTGAACAGACACCACCCTATCTGGGAAATGGTGTTGAATTGCAAATTTATATAATTAGGCGAAACAATTACTATTTATCAAAGTTGCGATCTTTATATAAACACCTGAATCCTTATATACATACATTTGTCAGTATAAACTAAACATTGTATAGTGTAGACTAGACATTTCATCCTGTAGTCCGGTCTCGTCCTTCGTGAGATGTCATCACATACTGTCCAGAATTTTGCCGCGGACGGAACTCGAACCGGTTTCCTGGATGGACTGCATTTGCTATCTTATACTATACTTGGTTTAAACTAAGAAGTGTATATATGCAATTTGATTGGTGTTTATTTAAAGCTCGCCACCTTAATTTAATTAATTTGTTTATAACTGTTTAATCCACGCTATCGCATGCTAGGCTGCCACCAATCATTCTGACTGAATAGCTAGTTGCTGTAGCGACTAATGTCATGGAGCACAGTTAATAGCTGATAATTGGGCTATCTGGAAGTTGGGAATGCATTATCAATTCATGCTCCATGATTATTTTTATTTTTGCTAAGTTTCGAATTGGTATTTCATCTCTGAGCATATAAGTGATAAAAATTGGAATAATCCATCTTTAAACGGCCCGCGCGAGGTATAACGAAAACATGGAAGTAAATTTTTTAACAGTTCAACGTTTCTTTATTTGCTGTTTTAAGGTTTTGCTAAAATATATCTGCAAGTTGAATTGATAAATAAATAATGTGTTAAAGCATAAAGTTATTATAAAGCTGGTATGTACAAGGCAGTTTTAAAAAGATATTTCCTTTTCGCCAGATGTGTGTAATTCTTTTTCGTTTTTTGCCTTGAAGCACACCGGGAAATCCGCCTGATTTGGAATGTGATTTTTATAAAGAATGTGCTAGACTAATGCAGAATTATTTTCCTGTGTGACAACTGTGTTCATCATAAAATGCTCTTGAATTCGCTTCTTTAGTGAACATTTAGTCTGGCCTACGTGGTGCAATGAGCAACTATGGCATTTGAAATAAACTTGTTGCACGGCATGGAATCATCATTCATCATCATCATAATGCACAGCCATGCAAAAGCCAATAGTAACAATTGTGTCACTGTCATATAAGTATAAGAATCGAAACAAAATAACAAGAAAATATTTATAAATAACGACAAAAATAATAATTTAGTGAGATTTACGAGAGAGAGAGAGAGAGAGAGAGAGAGAGAGAGAGAGAGAGAGAGAGAGAGAGACAGAGAGACAGAGAGACAGAGAGACAGAGAGACAGAGAGAGAGAGAGACAGAGAGACAGAGACAGAGAGAGAGAGAGAGAGAGAGAGAGAGAGAGAGAGAGAGAGAGAGACAGAGAGACAGAGAGACAGAGAGACAGAGAGACAGAGAGACAGAGAGACAGAGAGACAGAGAGACAGAGAGACAGAGAGACAGACAGAGAGACAGAGAGACAGAGAGACAGAGAGACAGAGAGACAGAGAGACAGAGAGACAGAGAGACAGAGAGACAGAGAGACAGAGAGACAGAGAGACAGAGAGACAGAGACAGAGAGACAGAGACAGAGAGTGTGAGAGAGAGAATAACTAGTTATTCGATTAAACAACAATTGGATTGCGGTTATGGTAAAATTATTTAAATCACCTATGAGTTTTCTGAAGTAAACACCAATCCCATTGTATTTAACCAGTCGTCGAACAACATGATTTAAAGAATTGTAGTGCGTTGCGACTGGTGGTAGTTTTGCTATGTTGTTGGTGTTTACTTTAAGCTCACAAACTTGATTTAAAGAATAGTTATTTGATTGTCCAATAATAGTACGATATCGTCTACATGACTGCAATGATGGTCCACTCATTCCAAAACAGTGGAACGGTCTCCTTATGCCATACAGTTCGAGAAATTTTTGTCAACGCTCCCGAAATAATCCTGCCAGCATCTTTAAATAAGCACGGATGTAAATCATCAGAACTTGTGGCTTTGTGACATTTATAAGATAGGATTGCATCCCGTATTCTTAACTCTAATGGTTTATCGAGACTGACATTCCACACTGTTGATACAGGCATGCTTTCAGTAATTGGAACTGATGCAGGTGCCCAATATAATTTATATTTGAAGGGTTTAACTTACCAATCTAGACGAATTATTTTATTGGTTATTAGACGATTATTACTATTATTTATAGTTTCGTTTTATTTTCTCCGATTCGTTGAACAAACAGCGACATTTATCTGACGCGAACGCTTTCGTTTCTTCAGCCTTTCCGGTCCGAAAATATTCGAAATCGACTTTTAGTATGCGCTTAAGTACGCGTCTTACATTGCGATGAGTATTATTATGAGCCGAGCCAAGTGGAATTTGAAATCTTGTTTCGAGTATCTTCATAGATTTTACAGGGAACCAATGATTATTTCTACGGGGACCTGCAGTTTCACATGCAGTAGTAAATGCGTTGTGCATAGTGGGCTTTATCATGGTCCAAAGTAAATTCGAATATTTTGCTTTGACTTCAGAATATCTTCATAATTTTGTCGGAAGAACGGTTCGAGTTTGTTTAGGTCTTTACGGGGTTTATTCTTATTTATTTTTCCGAAAAATTTTAGTGCAAACCTACAACTGATGAGTGCATGGTCCGAATTAAAATAAATGTTCCAAAAGAACGAAATCCTGGATGCAACCACGGCATCTATAACTAGCTGCTTCATGATCTATTTGAGTCCACCGTTGTTCGGGAGCTGGAGGGCGCCATGTAGCGCAACGTCTAACACTACGTCTGAAGTTTGTACTAATTAAATTTAATCGTTGTTCCGCGCAGCTATCCAGAAGCCGTTCACCATTATCGTTGCGCATCGCGCTTAAAGTGTTCCACCTAAATTAAATTCTAGATTATTTAAGCGCCCAACTTGGGAATTCATGTTACCCATAACCAAGACTTAGTTAGCAGTTAAAAGCGTGCTTGCTTTCGTCTGTGCTACAATCGATAGGAGCATATGCATATACAAAGAAAAGGCAACGTTGATGACGGCTTTTGCATTAATCTTACTAGATGTATTTAAACGTGGCGCACAAAGTCGGTGGTTACAGGGATCCATTCAATTAAGAGAACTTAAGTTCGTGTGCTAAGGACATTACTGACGGCCCATTTACCGGCTTGAGAAAACGCCGTGGAACCAGATGTTCGAAGCCATTAACACGTTAATAAGGATGGTGCACTCGGTTCTATAATGCACGTAGGATTCTGTATACTGGTTTCAAATACGCAAAATACATCGATTTTTAATTTATCCAACGTATGTGCATGAGTTTCTTGTTGTCCAAGTTGTTTTACTGTTAGAACACTAAATTCACCGATGTTAAAACATAAATTAAGATTAATGAATGATAGTCTTCTTAAACTATTTTCGATTTTTGGCAATACGATATTGAGCTCCGTGATATGATCCACACAAACCATATTCATTGTGTCTAAAAGAACGTTATTGTTAGATTGAGAAGAGGAAAGAGAAGGAAAGGAGGCAGAATGGGGTACGAAGTTGCCTGAATTAGCCTGATTTCGCTTATCCACCGTGCACGACTCAGAAGATAAGACGACTGTCTTGTCACTACTTAACGGCCGATGCATTATGTAATGTATATAATCTGTATCGTTTATGAGCATTAGATCGCCCATTCCTAGTGAGAATGGTTTGTATTCGAAGTTTTTCTTCTCCTAGATAGTCTGCCAGCCAAGGCTGATGAGCACTATCTACTCAGATGCCACTTGCCAAAGTTTCCTTCTGCCGTCAAACCTTTCTCTTCGCGTCAGGTACCTTTTCTTTAGTTTTGACACTACACATTTAACAATAATTGTTACTGCGCAGTTAGACCAAACTCGATGCGTCATATGAAACGGGATAATGACGGTTTCCTGACTAGTTTGTGCCCGCCGATTGTCAGGCCGCAATTTTTATGCAATAAATTAATTACCTGAACCTCATTGTGATCAAAAAGTTGTTTGCATCCACTATCTTCATTATGACTCCTCGTATTTCGGCTGCTGCTTTCGGGAGCCTTTTTAGCGGAAAGAACACCCAACAAACAATTTGACAATCATTAATGATTAAACAATAATTGTTTGCGCGGGTGGTGGTAACAATTCTTTAAATCAAGTTTGCGAGCTTGAAGTAAACGCCAATCCCATTGTATTTAACCAGTCGACGAACAACAACTGGCGGTAGTTTTGTTATGTTGTCCGACGACTGGTTAAATACAATGGGATTGGTGTTTACTTCAAGCTCGAAAACTTGATTTAAAGAATCATTAATGATTGTCAGTTTGTGCTGTGGTATGTGATCATTGGCATTATTGATGGTTATGAGTACAATTTTCTCGTTCCAGCTACTATTTGCACCTTCGGCATGCCATTCATTCCTGCTACGTCGACTTGATCTGTTTGTTTGAGACGACGTGTATGGTTTAGATTTTGTTTGAGTTTGTCTCGTCGGTACTTTATTGGATTTCTTCACACGCGTTTTTAATCGTGCGCCTTATTGAATTGTCATTAATTACTGATTTTCATTTGCTTAGCATGGTTTGAGTGTTGATCGTTATCAAGGATATTCCCTGTTCGATTACTATAATCATTGAGCTTTATAATTATAATACCTCAGCCTTTCTCTGGCTACATTTATCCAATAACGTTGTTGGATCTCAAAGGTTCGTTTATCTTACTTTTGTAATCAAGGTTGTGACCATGATATAAACATCTGATTCATTATGTGCATACATTTGTCTGTATAAACTATGTATTGTATAGAGTGGAAAAGGAAATTCATTCAGTAGACCGGTTTCGTTCTTATTGGGAACTCATCGCTTACTATCAGGAATTTGCTGCGGTCAGAGCTCGAAGCTCGGCACGTCTGTTCCTGAATCTGGTGCTCTAACCACTGAGCTACCCTGCCGCACACTACACACAATTTACAGTCATATACTAACAAATGTATCTTGGCTAGCCTTTCCTTTAGGTAGAGTTCCCTAAAGTTCCAACCAACCATCCCCATTCTCTCATTGTCGGACAAATACCACGTTACATGAGGAAGTGGTATTGAAATGATCATTTATATAATTAAAGGAAAATTGGTTGCGCGGGCGGTGATAACAATTACTTTGGGTCTAAATGGATGCCATATTCGCTCCATCTAAAAGACATAACAACTAACAAAATTAAATTTGTTAGTATATAACTGAAAATTGTGTTTAGTGTTCGACAGGGTGGCTCAGTGGTTAGAGCACCAGATTATTAAGCAGGCGTGCCCAGGTTCGAGCCCTGACCGCGGCAAATCCTGGCCAGAAAATGATGAGTTCCCAATAAGGACGAAACCGGTCTACTGGATGAATTGCCTTTCCTACACTGTACAATTCTTAGTTTATACTGACATATGTAAATAATTAATGGGCCAGGTGCTTATATCAAGACCGCAAACTTGATTATAATAATTGTTATTACCGCCCGCGCAACCAATGATCGTTTAATTATAATTATCGATTGTTTGATCGCTCGGTGTGTGGGAGATTGTAGCTTTTGATTCATAGTTTCATCGGTGTTTCTACAAATCTTGGTCTTCCATTTCAAAACGGTTTGTGTGTAGACTGTCCTTCCTGGCCTTAGCGGCACATAAATCGTTTTGACAATGCAAGGAGATTCTCCGAAATGCTGAACAAGCAATTAAACTACAACCACGGTCTACCGCCTGCTTTGTGACGATTGCTGTATGGAAACGCACTCAAAATTCCGTGAATTCGAGATAATAAATAATTAATAGTGTACATCAATGATAATGAAACTGCATGATTCTGATTACTCGTATGATTTCGTATTGTTAGGATATTACAGTCCGTTGGCGGTCTATCACCTAGCTTTTTTCTTAATTAGCAGTCTTTTACCAATTTATGGTAGCATATTTCTTCCGAGTGCATGATGAGCTGTCTGTTAAGTAGAGTGACTTTACAATTATTGATTAAAAATGCGTAGTGACTAAAACGTATTTAACCAGAACTAAGTTTTATTTGTACAGGTGGGTAATTATATAAAATAAAAGCCTCAAAGCCATTTCAAGCCAACATTATGTAAGAAACAATATGGTAAAGTTAACTTGTAGACGTATATACGTTTTACTTTTTAATTTTCAGATCTGTCCACCTGAGCTTCTAGTTCGTGTCAATCAATATATGGGTTGCTGTGATGAACTTGGCCTAACTGGTCGTCCCACAAGACCAGTTGGGAATCTCGGCACCAGCAAATTTTATCGGTAAGTGAAATCTTTTTCGTTTTAATTTTTGTCATACTTTAAGCGGTATAACTTATCTCGAAACGTAGAATGAAAAAAAATTAGGATTTACTTGCATTCGTTTACGTGATATTTTTTTATGTTAAAAAGTTGTGCTCTAAAAGATGCCACTGCATAATTGACTAGGCATACCGATTACAAAAAAATTACGAAAATTTATCTTTGTTACATCGACTACATTGTAGCCAAGAAAGGCGCTAACTGAAGTACCCATAAGGCCGGCATATCGGTCCATGGAATTATGCCGGATTAAATTTGGTATGGAAACAGTTATCAAAAATGGATTGAGGAAATCGCATACACTTAACGAATTACTAATCGAAGTCTTAACAAAAGGATTCCGATTAAGAAATAAATAATGTAGCTTTGAACTCGATTATATTATAATTTTTTCCTGTCAAATTTTGGGACTATTTTTGTGTCTATGTTTCTCAATCCGGATTATTTTTAGGAAAGACGTTTCTCGGTCAGTAGCGCAACACTCGGAAGATTTAAATATAAATATTTGAAATATATTATTATTATTATTATTATTATTATTATTCGTATTTATTTCTTTTATTTTCAGAATTGCTGGTATGACTGTTCTATGTTTTTCTTCTATATTCGAGACCCAAGAGTTCTACCTTTTGCACGACATGCAACTTGTTATTGACGAAGTTAAGGTAATTGCTTTTTAGTACAGCTGCTTTTAGAGATATGATATTTGAGACTTTTAAGTTTGTTATTTATATTTGTTTTTCAGCTTTGCTTAAATGTTTGTTTCCAAAGCTTTCATTTTCTAGTGATCATTTTGCAAATTAAATACCTAATAATATTTGTATACAAAAGGAAAACTAGAATGCAGTCTTGGCGTCCAGAAAATAGTTACAGTGGCTTGGGCAAGTCTTAGTTTGTCTTTCATTGATAAAACCTCTTCAACACTCGGGAATCTACTAAAAATTTAGGAAGAAATAGCACCGTGGTTCGTAAGCCTCACGAAGGATTTTGCTTTGAGCGACACGACAGATGAAGATTAACATTGGCCTAATTTTGATAATGAAACAGCGTCGAAGGCAAAAGCTTATTCTAAATGTACGCGAAAATCCGACTTATTAGCAGTTTACATTCTTTTAGCGGTTTATAAGGCCCAACTCGCCAAGCAACTTCAATATCTTCTCAATCTGTCACTTTACGCAAACATCGTGGTTAGCAATGAAGTGACCTTCCGACCGTATTACGAGATGGAAATTGAATCTCCTACTCTTGATAAAGTGACAGTGTTTTGTTGTTTCCTAGAAGATTATACTTTTTGTCCTCATTTATGCTGCAGAGACTTGAGAAATGATGGACTATAATTGCCAGCGCCTAGAAAGTTTTGTAAATCGATTATTCGCTCGGTTTATTTTGAGCTGTTGCCAGCTGAGCCTCAGAATGCATAGCTATGTAGAAAATATTGCGAGCAGACTAGATTTTTTCATCCGCTCTAATGTATATTACGATTGAATTTAACTATGGAAAGTCGACTACGTTAATTATACATTCTGCTCGCTAGTCTACAAGGGCAACACCGGTGGCCAACCGACGCATGGCTCGAAAAATTACTCACTTTATCTTTCACTTGTTCGTGCCGCATCGTACCCTCCCCATCCAAAGACTACTTGTTTTGGCACAAATCTATTGAAGTCTAAGGGAAAACGAGGCCCTTTGGTGAGACCTGGTTATTTCTGCCATATCAGCAGAGGCGTTTATGGAACCCACAGTGTGGTGTGTATTTAGATCGAATTAGATGTATGTATGTGTGTATGTTTGTATGTATGTATGTATGTGTATTTATGTATGCACGTACATTATGTACGTTTTTATATTTGATTGTATGCGAGTAGTCATGTATGTGTGTACATATGCTTTAATCTATGTACGTATTAATTTATATGTTTGTATGCATGCACGCATGTATTTATGCATGTATTCATCTACGTATGTATGCATGTATGTATGTATGTAAGTATGTATGCATGTATGCATGTACGTATGTACGTATGTACGCATGTATGTATGTATGTATGTATGTATGTATGTATGTATGTATGTATGTATGTATGTATGTATGTATGTATGTATGTATGTATGTATGTATGTATGTATGTATGTATGTATACATGTATGTATGTATGTATGTATGTATGTATGTATGTATGTATGTATGTATGTATGTATGTATGTATGTATGTATGTATGTATTTATGTATATATGTATGTATGTATGTATGTATGTATGTATGTATGTATGTATGTATGTATGTATGTATGTATGTATGTATGTATGTATGTATGTATGTATGTATGTATGTATGTATGTATGTATGTATGTATGTATGTATGTATGTATGTATGTATGTATGTATGTGTGTATGCATGTATGTATGTATGTATGTATGTATGTATGTATGTATGTATGTATGTATGTATGTATGTATGTTTGTTTATATGTATTTACGTATGTATTCATATGTGTATTTGTGTATGTTAACATGTATGTATGCATAGATGTTTGACGAGAAATAAGAGTATCGAAGTTATCAGCTGA
The DNA here is from genome assembly GCA_029291075.1 of Eudiplozoon nipponicum. Taxonomy (NCBI): domain Eukaryota; kingdom Metazoa; phylum Platyhelminthes; class Monogenea; order Mazocraeidea; family Diplozoidae; genus Eudiplozoon; species Eudiplozoon nipponicum. The sequence goes on from JAQBSW010002375.1 coordinate 14,138, forward strand.
CGGTGTAATTTTAATAGTCGCATGATTGTCGTGCTTACTGAGATTTTATCAATACGTTCTGCAAAAACTTGTCTCTTTTCGTCGAAGAAGTTCTTAATATTGTTACCATATAATTATTTATGAAAATAGAAATAACCTTGGCTGTCATCAATGAAAAGCAATAGTTTGCGATTATTTGTTAAATTTAATATTTTTTATTTTGTTGGTATGTTCAGAATGACCTTTTGATGCTTTCTGAGTGGTGGCGTATGAAAGGCAGGCCGACATTTTGCTTTTTAATCAAAGAAAGCATGATCAAGTAGGTTTGAGAAAACTGTTTTATTTTTTCATGTGCTCCGGTTTGCCAGCTTGTTAACCATTTTATGTTTTCTTTTATGATTTGAACGTTTTCATTGACGTTACCCCTGCATTTAATGAGAAGATTAACCTATTTCGTGCATCTAAAATAAGAATAAACAGGTACTAGTTAAATAAATGTCGTACTTTTTGTTTTACATGACTACAATCTTCAACCGTATTTTAGCATAACCTATTTTAATTTAGTTGGAAAACAAAAGCGGATTTTACGGACAACTATATGCAATACTTAAATTATATTAAACATACATAGTAGATAACATATAAATATTTACGTGCATCAATACATACAGACATATATATATGAATTCATGTATAAATACTCAAATACATGCGTATTTATCCACATACACACATGACTATATAAAAATATACATACATGCATACTCGCGCACAAAAAACATACATACGCGTATACGTACAAAAATACATGCATGTATACATACATATGTACAAACATACAACCAATATACATGAATGATAACATAGTCACATGTATACAGTCATCCATCCATACATACATCCATACAAATTAATAAATGCTTACATGGGTACATACATAAATACATAAATACTCACATACATCAATACGTACACATATAAATACAAACAAAAGAACTACATATATAATTATATATATATATATATATATATATATATATATATATATTTATGTGTACGTATTTATGTATGTGAGTATCTATGTATATATATATATATTTATACATATATATATATATATATATATATATATATATATATATATATATATACATGCATACATACATTCCTACATACATTCTTACGTACATTTTTATCTACATTCATATATTCTTGCCTATATACATAACCACATACTTACGTTCATACATTCATGCATGAATGCAAACGAATTCACTATGGCCATTGTGTTAGTAACTGATACCTTTTTTTGAAATCGATGAGTACGGATACTAACACTATGGTTTCCGAGTCGGTACATGATACCAACCTGATGGATATAAATTTATGCTAAAGTTCACCCAAATTGAGAATTACAACAATTTCCGAACACCTGTTACTCCAGTTAAACCATACACTCTGCGAAATGTGATAACTGATATCGATGAAGGCCAGAGTGTATGGTTTAACTGGAGTAACATGGTGTTCGGAAATTGTTGTAATTCTCAATTTGGGTGAACTTTAGCATAAATTTATATCCATCAGGTTGGTATCATGTACCGACTCGGAAACCATAGTGTTAGTATCCGTGTACTCATCGATTTCAAAAAAGGTATCAGTTACTAACACAATGGCCATAGTGTTAGTATCCTTTACAGACTCGGTATATATATTATATAGTGTGAGTTAGCATTGAAGTCGTATTGTCGTTGACTTCAGATAATGTTAGCTTCACTATTACAGGTTTACACATTCGTCTAGGAGATTGTACCGTCCTATTATTCCACATTCTTCTACCAAATATATAGTGGTTAAAGGGCGTAATACCGGCTCCTACTGATGAGTCGCCAGTAAGCACGAAACGAATGTGCATGAGATTATACTTTCCGTTCATGCTGCCTTTGGTTTATCCTTCTGGTCACAACTGAACTAATTTGTTACTAGGTTCGCAAAACCTAATACATACTTGCATATATATTAGTTCTTCGCAACAAACAGCATTTAACTGTAATATATTGAATTGAATGATGTCATGCTTACCGCGAAATGTGATAACTGATATCGATGAAGGCCAGAGTGTATGGTTTAACTGGAGTAACAGGTGTTCGGAAATTGTTGTAATTCTCAATTTGGGTGAACTTTAGCATAAATTTATATCCATCAGGTTGGTATCATGTACCGACTCGGAAACCATAGTGTTAGTATCCGGTACTCATCGATTTCAAAAGGTATCAGTTACTAACACAATGGCCATAGTGTTAGTATCCTTTACAGACTCGGTATATATATTATATAGTGTGAGTTAGCATTGAAGTCGTATTGTCGTTGACTTCAGATTATGTTAGCTTCACTATTACAGGTTTACACATTCGTCTAGGAGATTGTACCGTCCTATTATTCCACATTCTTCTACCAAATATATAGTGGTTAAAGGGCGTAATACCGGCTCCTACTGATGAGTCGCCAGTAAGCACGAAACGAATGTGCATGAGATTATACTTTCCGTTCATGCTGCCTTTGGTTTATCCTTCTGGTCACAACTGAACTAACTTTAAGACACTTTAAAACACGAATGGAAGTGCTGATCTACTGAAACGAAAAAAATTAGCCATAACTGATGAGAGATCTTATTCAATAAAGCGTAGCTAAACTGATGACAGCTAATAGGTTATTTTTTTTAACTTGGAAATTTTCAGGTGTTATTCCTAGAAGCAATGCTAGTTTTCTTTTATTTGTCATGAGTAACCAATTTCAAGATAAACAAAGCATACATAGCCAGGAGCTCTTCTTCTTTTTTACAATATTGTTCTTTATTTTTATTTAGGACAAAATACTACATATAACTTTGAATAATTTAAGCAAGAATTGAAAATGGATCATGCTGTTGCTTTATTTTTTACTTCGTGAGCTATTTTTCCATGATTCTATGTAGTTTTACCTTTTAAATTATTCTTTTAGAGGCCATGGCTGCGACAAGCTGTTAAGATTTCTGGTCAGTTTGCAGAACGGCAATGTTAGTGGGGTTCGTGTAGTCCTTGGACGCGCTCAGGTAGGGAAACAAACAAGTGCTCGCTTACGTGATATTATTTTGATTATCTGAATTTTTATTTGGGGCAGGCATTCTCAATCATGCCATTGTTAGATGATAGTTTTTCGCAAGTTAGTCAACCTTCTTCAGTTAGTCGCCTTTGCGTTGTCAGAAAATTTTTGACGCTCGCACGCTGCCAGGTAAATGACGAAACCGATCCTACTGCCTGGTGAGAGGCACATCAAACTTGAATATTGTGCTTAGCCTTACTCCCATCAGCAAAGTCAATGGTTCCGTGTGTTGGTCTACCAAGTTGAAGTACTTAAAAATTCATATTTTATTTTCTGAGATCATGTGAAGAGCTCTCATAAGGACCCACGGCGGTGTACCGGCCGTATGCACGTTATGTATCTTGAGTGCATCAATGAGAATAAACACGGGTGCTCATCAATTACATAGTGCGTATCTTATTAAAATGTTTGTTAATCAGAATTGAATTATTTAAATAAATTTTGCGAGCTTGATGTAAACATCAGTCGCACAACATAGAAAACCTATTGTCTGGTGACCGACTAATTAAATTCAAGCACACGTTTAGGCTTTAATCTACTCACTAACATTTTTATCAGTCGTAGATAAATTGGTATTAAATGCAGTTTTAACTAAACATAGGATATGCATTCCTCTGAGATAATGGTTTCATTTTTTGTGGATTCCTCAGTCTTTTAAAACTTGGTTATTTTTTAATGGTGACTTTTTTCTCTTGTTGCGAATGTGGTTAAATCCTGGGAAAAAGGCGGCTGGATTGGGCTTTTGAAATAATGAAGATTTAGCCTATGACGATGAAAATCGTCAGGACAGCAAACGCTTAACCGTCTATAGTTGTGCCTTTTCTAGTAAATATACTATTCTTGTTAGTTAGATGTTTAAACGTATATTGCGATAGTGTTCCGGTCATTATGGTTTTGATACTGTTAGCGCCACTCTGTTGGGTTTGTGAGCTTGAAGTAAACACCAATTTTTTGTATCCACCTATATTGGATGGGCCATGCACTCGGATATCGTCTGTGCTTATTATCAGTGTATCGTCTAAACGAGACTTAATTATGCCTAATTCTGCAGTTAAATTGTTGATTTGCGCAGTCCTTGAATCAACGTTTCTAACCCATCAGAAACCATTTGTAGATGTACTACACATGCTTTATTTTTACTCAATTATATATGGTATTTTGCTCGCATATCAAGCATTGATTTAATAAAACAAATTGACATATAATAATTAATTTATGTTCAATTCGGCTCGCAATCTGCTTTTATCATTGGGCTGAGTGCTTCATCCTTATACGGCGCTTCTGCGAGGAATTTCTGTTGAAATAATGTCCGCCCTAGAGAAGACCCTTTGTTCGTTCTTTGTCTTAAAGGTGGCTATTGCCACACAATTCCATTGTATTTGACCAGTCGTCAGACAGCATAGCAAAACTACCGCCAGTTGCACGCACTGACGCGTTTCGACCTTCTATGATCATCATCAGAGTACGACGGAAAACTGACTAGCGAGGATCAAACCCCATTGAATATATATGGAAATCAAAGTTAGATATGCGGCTCTCACCTCTTGTAGCTTTGCATACATTTTACTTGATTGGAAATGTCGGTTGCACAACTTATATGCAGTCACGAACATTAGCTGTTTGTAGCTTTCGCCACACACACACGCACACACACACACACATATATATATATATATATATATATATATATATATATATATATATATATCTTTCTTTACTGCGGCTGACTCATTTTGGAGGATAAGCCGGCTCCTTCATGGAGTTTCTTGGGAATTTGGTACAAGTGGTGTCCCCTCACCACTCGGCTTTTTGATCGAGGACGCACCTCTAACCTTTGCACATCCAAGCGCAGTCTGCAAGGCAGCAGTAAGTTGCATGGTTGCCGGTGGCTGTTGATAGCTCATTCGCCATTCGGAAGTACGGGGCACTGTCCAGAAGTCCATGTAATCCTGTGGCTGTTGAACCCTTTTGTGGCGGGGAACACACGCCGAGTCATGGTGCCGTCGTCGGGCTCATGTGGTATTTTATAGGAGATTGGATTGCCGGTCGGAAATCCACCACGCCCTGGTGACACCACCGCCATAGCCCCGTTAGCCCATGTACGATCGGCCATCGAGACATGGTTGACACCGTCGTACCACTTTGAGGAGGGGATGGACTTTACGACGGATATATATATATATATATATATATATATATATATATATATATATATATATATATATATATTAGTTGCCACAACAGACAGTTTGCGACTATTTAATCTGTTTGGTTGTTTCTTTGAACTATTTATATCTTGCCGAAAAAACCAGGTGAATGCATTTTCGCATGACGGTGTGAGCACTGCAGATAATGTGGCTCCATACACATTTTGCGCAGACTAACTAGATTTCAGCCTTTTTTCTTTCTCTGCCAAGTTCAGTGTGCAAGTCTTAAAAGGAGTATGTAAAAAATCGCATTAGTAGCTTAATTTCTGTATTTTCTCATGCCTCACCCAGTTAGTATGGAAAGACAATTAATGCTGTTTACCTTTAACTACCTCTTTGTGAATTGGGATTTAACATAGGTTATTCTTGTCATGTTTGTAGGCATGACTGTGTTACTAAGAGGTGTGCGAAAGCAAGTAAGATTTCTCTTTTCTACCTGGTTGTGATATTTAGGAAAGACTAATTCTTAGGTTTGCATAAATGAACAAGTACAATCACTTGTTAAATAATGTTATAATAAACAATATAACACATTCCCATACGCCTGTGATATATTGCATTATATGATTTCATTTGTAACAGGCTGTAAAGAAAAAAACAATTGTTCTCTTTAAACGAACATTGGTTGCGCGGGTGGTGATAACAATTATTATAATCAAGGTTGTGGTCTTGATATAAACACCTGACCCATTAATTACTTACATATGTCACTATAAACTAAGAATTGTATAGTGTAGAAAAGGCAATTCATCCAGTAGACCGGTTTCGTCCTTATTGGGAACTCATCATGTACTGGCCAGAATTTGCCGCGGACAGGATTCGAACCTGGGCACGTCTGCTTCGGAATCTGGTGCTCTTACCACTGAGCCATCCTGCCGCACACTATTTTCAGTTATATACTAACTAATGTAACTTGGTTAGTCTATTTTTCCTTTAGGTGGAGCTCATATGGCATATATTTAGACACAAAGTTCCAACTAACCATTCCAAATCTGTCATTACTCAACAGACACCACACTACATGGGGAAGTGGTATTGGAATGAACATTTATATAATTAAACGAACATTGGTTGTGCGGGTGATGATAAAAATTATTATAATCAAGGTTGCGGTCTTGATATAAACACCTGACCCATTAATTACTTACATATGTCAGTATAAACTAAGAATTGTATAGTGTAGAAAAGGCAATTCATCTAGTAGATCGGTTTCATCCTTATTGGGAACTCATCATGTACTGGCCAGCATTTGCTGCGGACAGGAATCGAACCTGGGCACGTCTGCTTCGGAATCTGGTGCTCTAACCACTGAGCCATCCTGCCGCACACTACACTGCACACAATTTTCAGTTATATACTAACTAATGTAACTTGGTTAGTCTATTTTTCCTTTAGGTGAAGCTCATATGACATCCATTTAGACCCAAAGTATATGATGATTTCCAAATAAGGACGAAACCGGTCTACTAGATGAATTGCCTTTTCTACACTGTACAATTCTTAGTTTATACTGACATATGTAAGTAATTAATGGGTCAGGTGTTTATATCAAGACCGCAACCTTGATTATAATAATTGTTCCCTTTGACGGTTAGCTAAAGCGCACCCTCACCAGCGAGCATCTTCGGCCTGTCTCTTGTTAGCGAATGTAGGTCCACTAGGTCCAGGCCAGGTTATGGACTTGGCTTGTCAAAGGCTGTAGGAGCTGCATATCATAGGTGTTTTTGGAAAATCCATGGGAATCCATGAATGTGTGCATACCACTGCTGAAGAGTTTCTCGTTAGGAAATAAACTTTTATTGTCTTAAATGAATTTTATTACAACAAATATCGTTAAGAGTCAGAATGTAAAACAAGGTTCTGTTGATAGAAGATATATGGCCATAGATGATCACGTTTTAAAACTTAGCTATTCTTTAAAACCACACGCAGTGGTTTTCGGAAGAGCCTATGCTCATTTACGTTTCTGTTCGATATTATTTGTATAATGTGTTGTGATCAAGTGACTGATGTTGCGAATAATAGTAACTAACTTCGAGGTTTATTGTGAGCCCTTTCTGTGTTTACAGACATACAACGAAGTCCACTCGTAGCAAGTTGGATGTGCAACTGGCGGTCACAAACAGGGCGTCAGCCAACGAAATCAGAATTCCTTGACTTTATTGGAAGGTTGTGAAAAAGTAAAGAGTAACTTAATTGAGCTTGATGGCCTGTAAATTTTGATCATCCTCAGTCCATCTTGACGCTCAGGGGACAATGACCAATTTGATTAAACCGAGTGAGTAAATGGATTTACAAAAACTGTTCAAGCAGGGGCTGCTATACTTTTTCATCTCAAGTGTCTCATGAGCCTCGAAGACCGACAATATACTTCACTTGTGAAGTATGGACTTTTTTGTTTAACGAAATAGTTAGGCGATCCCATAAGCAGGGTTATCTAGTATCACCATATATGCTATTTTAACGACTTCATTGACTAGTCGTCCGACAGGATTTTATCCATTGCGTCAAAATTGGCCGTAAAGGCCATTTTAAGCTATTTGGTTTCCAATCGTATTTATGGCCACTTCTTGCACATAGTTAATTGTTTCCTTTAGCCCTGTCTGTTACATTATTTGACATTGTGTATGTTCAGTTTATAATTATAATTATTATAGCCTAATTTCGATGGGTCATTTATTTAATGGAAAATACCATTAATTAAACCTAGGTTAGGTTTGAACATCAGCGCATTGAATGTGCAAACCTTAAAAACAAATTGTGCAAAAAAAGGCTCTAGCGTGTACGTTGGATAAATTAGAAACCTATGTATGATGCGCATCCGAACCTAGAATGAATGATCCCATTCGTACTATACAACTGAGTGTCCCATTCTTATATGCGTGTAATTAGCATGAAACCTCTTGTAGCACAGAGTTATCTTAAGTAAGAAAATCGAGGGTAAGCATTGTACATAGCTTACAAGCTGAAGTTTGTTTAAGTGAGTAGATCGTTGTGAATAGCCGACTTTTTGCGGCACGCGTTGGACATTTACTAGAATTAATGCGTGAAAAATTTATTAACGTTTAGATTTTATTTAATCGGCATATTCTATAAACGATTGCAGCACAGAAGACGACAAGGTCGTTTTTTACTCCCATCGAAGTTCTTTATTTTATAGAGCAAGATGTTCAGATATACTGGTGGTTATGGGTGGCATAAATTCTTTAGTTGGGCGCTTAGGCGACGCAAAGTTTCATCTAGGTGGGAGATGCGCTTTAAACTCGGTCCATAACGATAACGATGAAAATACGCATCATTATATTAGCTGTTGCGCACCTATTAACAAATTAGTTCAAATATTATCAGAAGAGTAAATCTAAGTCAGCATGAACGGAAAGTATAATTTCGTGCACATTTGATTCGTGCTTACTGGTGACTCATCAGTAGAAGCCTGTATTACACCTTTTACCCACTATAAATTTTGATGAGGAATGTGTACCGTCCTATTTTCCCACATTACTCACACAAATATATATTGTTAAAGGGCGTAATTTTGAAAATATTTGAACTAATTTTTTACTAGGTGCGCAATACGTAATACACAATTGTATATGTTCTCCATTATACATAAGCACCGAGTTCTCCGCCACAAACAATATCTAAATGGTGAACGGCTGTTGCATAACTGCGATGAGCATAGATTTTACTTAAGTGACACAAACTTCAGACGCAGTGTGAAGCGTTTCGCCATATGGCGTGCTTCAGTTCCCGGACATTGGTTTGCCCCAGTAGCAATTAGTTAAAAATGGTGTGGTTACATCCAGTATTGTCGCTCGTTCTAGAAAACGCATGTCAACTCCGACTATGTACTTAACATTAAACGAACATTGGTTGTGCGGGCGGTGATAACATTTATTATAATCAAGATTGCGGTCTTGTTATAAACACCTAACCCATTAATTAATTACATGTCTGTATAAACTACGAATAGTTTAGTGTAGATAAGGCAATCTCATCAAGTAGACCGGTTTCGTCCTTATTGGGAACTCATCAAATACTGGCCAGTATTTGCCTCGAACAGGGCTTTCCGCAGATTTTGCGATAAAAATATGATTGTTTTCGTCAATTGATCTCATTAATGTTGTTATTCGAACTTACTGGGGATCGAGGTAATATCCGCCGTGCACTTCAAATATACCACTGTATGTAGCCGTGTAGGCTTCCATATTATTAGCCTTTGGGCTTCTGAAAGAAGGATTGTCGAAACTAGGCACACAATTCCTGCTAGCTCGACATAAAATTTTATTTATAGAGACACGAGACGCCTATCCAGGCAATGTCTGACTCAATTTTGAATACTTTTATTTATAACGTGATATAGTGAAAATAGCAAGGTAGCTGTATTGCTGATGTTTCTTTACCTTAATACTGACTCGGCCATAATAATGTTGTATAGAAGTTCAGTTTGCCTTTACTTGTGACAGTATTGATCTGATGGCATTGTGCTCATGGTGACCATGGTACTGTCAAGAATCTCACCGCAATGTTTGGTACTACTAAATGTGTTACGAAGTTCCAGTTTGCCTTACTTCTGTGTGTTATCTAGGTAAACGTACTCATAGTGACTAGGTACTGTCAAGAATCTCACTAATAATTTTGGTGCCTAAATTATTATTTTTTTCATAATTTATAAAAATTTTCTTGTTTTTTTACTCTTATGGTTATATGGTGGTGAAACATTAGTTACTATTGGCTTTTGTATGACAGTGCATGAAAATAATGATGAATTTTGGATCAGAAAAGCCGAAATGATGGATTAACAGTTCGCATCGGGTAAAAGCCGATGTTTTTTTTCCAATTCATTAGCGGATATTTTGGACAACACGTGAGGCTGTACAATTCAACAATAATCGATTGCGGGGTGGTGGTAAGACTTCTTTAAATCAAGTTTGTGAGCTTGAATTAAACACCAATCCCATTGTATTTAACCCATCGTCGGACAACATAGAAAAACTACCGCCAGTCGCACTCACTGACACGTTTCGACCTTCCATGATCATCATCAGTTTATTTATTATAATCAAGGTTGCGGTCTTGATATAAACACCTGACCCATTAATTACTTACATATGTCAGTATAAACTAAGAATTGTATAGTGTAGAAAAGGCAATTCATCCAGTAGACCGGTTTCGTCCTCATTGGGATCTCATCATGTACTGGCCAGAATTTGCCGCGGACAGGACTCGAACCTGGGCACGTCTGCTTCGGAATCTGGTGCTCTAACCACTGAGCTATCCTGCCGCACACTACACTGCACACAATTTTCAGTTATATACTAACTAATGTAACTTGGTTAGTCAATTTTTCCTTTAGGTGGAGCTCATATGGCATCCATTTAGACCCAAAGTTCCAACTAACCATGCCCAATCTGTCATTACTGAACAGACACCACATTACATGGGGAAGTGGCATTGAAATGAACATTTATATGCAAGTAATTAATGGGTCAGGTGTTTATATCAAGACCGCAACCTTGATTATAATAAATGTTATCACCACCCGCGCAACCAATGTTCGTTTAATCATATAAATGATCATCAGTTTATGTTCGTGACTGCATAGAAATTGTGCAGTCGCCATTTCCAGCCACGTACAATTTATACAAGACTACTAGAGGTGAGAGCCGCATATCTAATTTTGCTATCCATATATGTATGCAATATGGTTTGATCCTCGTTAGTCGATTTGCCGTCGTACTCTGATGATGATCATGGAAGTTCGAAACACGTCAGTGCGTGCGACCGGCGGTAGTTTTGCTAAGTTGTCCGATTACTGGTTAAATACAGCGAGATTGGTGTTTACTTCAAACACGAAAACTTGATTTAAAGAATACGTGAGGTGTTTCCAATAACGACGAATCCGATCTACTGGATGAATTGCCTTTTTTACATTACACAGAGCCTAGTTTACACTGAAAAATGTACGTATATGGTAGGTCACGTGTTTATGTCAAGATCGCAACCATGATTTGTTTAATTGTTATATCGTTTTATTTATAGCATAGGAACGATGACTTTGATTTCGTTTTCCATCTTTTTATGCTTTTGGGAGGCATTATATCGTTTTGACTATATGGCTTGTCCTGAAAAATAAGACAATAAAAATTTATGGATGCTAATTTAATTTTTATTTCCTGTATTTCTGTTAAATCTCCGTATTTTTTTTGGTTGCGCCTTGGTAGAACTTCGTCAGCAGCGGCTGTCTGGAGCATTTGGACTTTGTACCAAGTTGGTTCACAAAGTTGCACATATTTCGTGGCCTTCAACAGGTCGATCATCAACACGGCTTTGGCTCGCTTAACGATTTGACGAAACTATTGACAGCTAGCGAATTGGCACGAAGTAGAGCTTCTGTGGGCAACACCTCGGGCGAGTTGCAGCCGGAAGACATGAGCATGTTCGGCACTGATGCCGTGTCCTTGCAACAAGAAATGAGAGCGAGAGACTTAGCAGTAGCTTTAATGCAGGCCATCAACTCAAATGTATGGTTGAAATTGAGCTCATCAGTTATTCATTTAGTTTTCTTCTTTCTTTCTTGTTAGAGAATATGTGGCATTATTTTTAAAATTTTCTACAGTTTCACACGCGGTATCTATGCAAATATCGTGACTTTTTGCTTTATCTGGATGATTTATCTAATTTAATCGAACGATTGACTGATTTTCCGCTAATCCAACCCGAACTATTAATTCCAGTTCTGATTAAGACTTATTACTCTACTGTAATGCGATGTTTCTTTGACAAGCATTGAGCGTAAGCAATTTAAAAAAATTGATTTTCTTCTTAAAATGCTAATGGATCCGAATAGTAGTTACAAAAACGACTTCTCTTATACAATGTCCATTCCTGCTACTACTACTTCGTATAACACCTGTATATTCTAATGAAGCTTCATTGTCGCATGACTTTGGACATGTTAGTTATGTGAGGAGAGCGCGAGATCGCTCGTCTCTGGGGGCGAGGATTTCGCAACATTATTTGTCTGACCTCTTTTCATTGGTCTGTCTGTTTCGAGCTTTGCTAATGGTGTTTTCACACCACCGGTGAAATCCAACTAATCATAATGGCACAAAAACCATCAAACCAACTGTAAACTCCAGTCTCTAGCAATACAGATGTACTATGACATCGACTAATTAATTTTGAATGCACTGTTCGCGTAATACGTAAAACTATCTTGTGCTGTTCCTTTCCTTTTGAATTGTTTAACACCATTTTTGGCTGACGAGGTTAAATCCTATCTGTCTCCAGGAGTATCGGTCAACATGATAACTAATCTCCATAAAAATCATGCATCATTAACAGTCAAGGAAACGTTGGTTATCTTGGTCAGCGAAGGACCTTTGGAGATGAGTGAAAAATTTTAAAAATTAAATGATAACGTTAAAATGTGCCATTATCTCCTCGTAGACACTAGTCCAATGACATAGGAATTCCGCAGGTAACAGAGAACTTGTCTCATTTTTTTGTATCAGCAAGCATTCGAGTTTTTTGCTTTTGGCAATGATACGTGTGGTATACTATAAATACGCACTTAGTCCTTTTGTGGATTGTGCCAAAATAGACGTATATATAATTATTAATGGATAACATCGGTACCATATTTTGCTCGGCTATACTAAGCATATTGTTGTCATTGATGCGACCAGCATTACTTGATTCGTTAATGTTCAGGATATTTACCTGAATGAAGTTGTAATATGTGTGTTACCTTTGAATTGGCACCAACCCATCTAGTGCACATTCGAGCTTACTGTGTTACTGTCTTAATTCTAGTGGATATGTGTCTCCGACCGAATTTTTGGCGAAACTATACTGTCTCGAGATTGGCGTGAAATGGTTTTTTGCGAGGGAAAGTAATGCTTGTACATGGTGTTTACTGGATTTCGAACCCGGATAAGAAAGAATGTTCCGATTTTCCTCTTTACAGTGTTAGAATTATATTTTCGGCGGATATTTCGACAATCCCCGTCGGCTGGTGTTTTCCGTGTGGTGCTCATTATACTCATCATGTTACCAAGCGTATAGTAAAATGTTTTGCACAGTCGATATGGAAATTCTGTTATCAAAACTTACGTACTCGGTGTTGTGTATTACTCTGTACATAAAGTTAATAGTGTTCAGAGCCGCAGATCTGCTTTTGTTTTTAATCGGATTGGTGTTTATCTCAAGTACGAAAACTTCATTTAAAAGTTAATCAGATATATTCGCACAAAATTGAAGTAAAATTGGAGATTAAATAACTCTTTGTAGAAAAGAGGGCAAATAGTTGGCAAATATGTTTCTGTTTTTGTATTTATTTAGTATACCAAGGGCAACGTTGACATACAACTGAGATTCCTGTAAGATGCTGTGCATTTACGAATGTACATTTACCGTTCGGTTTAAAACATGCATACAAATGTCAATTTTCTTCAACTTTAATTTTTGATTGTTAAGTTACTCGGCTTGCGTCAACTGATAAACAGTTTACGCGTGCGTATCAATAAATATTATTGTAAGCTAATATTATATATTGCATGTTAAAATTTGTGGTTGTACGAGAATGTAATATCTTGCATAATACACACAGCTTTCTTATAGCGAATGTACGAGTTAAAGCCACTTACATTTTCTTCTTTAACTAGTGTGCAAATTAATCACATTTGAATTGAATATATCAATAAATCTTCTTCCTAGTCTAAAATTGGCATAACATTACAAAGGCAGTCCGTCTAGAAAACAAGTTCGTTTTCACTCTTTCGTAAAATAAATCGCTGCATCAATTCATTTGAGTTATTTTATTTAGCTTATTGTACTAAAATGATCAAAACACAAGGATCTGCTTTGTTTTATTTGCACATTTTTGAATGTTTTTTTATTTCGAGTGCATGTGTTTATTGCTTTTGTTGATAAATTATTATTATTAATTATGTTAAAGTTGCGAGCAAGATGTAAACATCAGTCACTTTGTATATGAATTTGTCATTATAAACCAAGCATCCTATAAGGTAGCAAAGGTAATTCATCTAGTAGACCAGTTTCATCCTTATTCGGAACTCTTCAATTTTTGTCTAGAATTTAGTCGCGGGCAGGGTTCCAAGTTCCCATTAAGGACGAAACCGGTCTACTGTATAAATATCCTTATATACTTGACTGAATGTTTACTTTACACTGAAATAAATATATAATAGGATTGGTGTTTATATCAAGCTTGCAAACTTGATTTAAATAACTTTTATCACCGCTCACGTAATCAGTGATAGTTCAGGTATATATTGATTTAATGGTTTTTATTTGTTTATCATTTCATTTGCTTAAAGAATTTATCGGAACTGACGGACAATGAAATAATTAAACGTTTTCTCGACCTGGAAAAGGGTATTGATGTTGTGGATCTGGACCCTTCGGTGAGTATTTTGCTGTATTTGTTTTCCTTTTTCCCGTTTCATCATCGCATCATCATTATCACGGAAAGCTGTACGACAGGCTTTAGTAACTGAGCTTCACTGCCGCACAACTATGCGAAAAAATAGAGCAATATTGTGCTAATAGGAGTTTTTCAAAATATGGATATTTATAGAAATAATAATAATAATAATGACGAGACTAAGAATTTAAACAAAGATTGTAAAATATAAAATGGTTTATGAAGTGGCGGATGTAGCGCAGGTGGATATGCCTACTTGGTCAATGTACAGAGACGAGGCAAACTAGGCCTCAGTCAAATACAGCCTATACCTAGCCAACTTCAAGAAAAGGTGAAATCAACATCACAACCTCCTTGCCTATGTTTCTATGGAATTATTATGTTTTCCTGTTTTCGCCTTCAATATTAAATTGAACAATTTTTGCTCACATTAAAACATGTATTCATACTTATACACGTAAATATGTGTATGAATGCATGCATACATTCATATCTACACACATACGTGCATACCCTTAGTTATAGAAATTTCCGGTCTCAAGACTAGCGGGTAACAGTTAGTCAGCCCAATATTGATAGCGTGAACCTTAACGGGTATAATGGGATACAGCCGTCCTCCCATTTCGTGTGATACCTCGAGTTCAAATGTGCCAGACGCGCAGGAGAGGTTTCGGCTACCGCAGAAAACTTTGGCCACTGGCGCCTGGGCACATATTGTTTATCAGCCTTGGTTGACAGACTAGCTACACGAAGGAAATCTGCGAATAAAATCCATCCTCACTCGGAGTAGGTGATCTAGTGCTCTTTAACATCCACAATATAACCATGAAAAAACCAGAGAAAAAATTATTTATAGCACATCGGCCGACGCGTGGAATAAAATGATCGTCTTCTTTACCCAGTTATTTATGGTGAAAAAGCGACAATAGGTTACTGCGGACCTCTTTATTTCTATTTCTACTTCATTTCCCTTACTTTTCTCCTTTTTAACTAACAACAATACTACTTTAGATGCTATGAATATTGGCAATATTGATCAAATCACTGAGCTCAATCTCACATTACCAAATATCGAAAATAGTTAAAGTGAACTGTCATTAAACCTAGGTTAGGTTCTAACGTCATCGCATTTAATGTTCGAACATTGAAATAAATTTGGACAAACGCAGCTCGAACACATATGTCCATAGATCATGGAGTTGTCACATTTTGCATACATGAAACTAGAATGCAAGATCCTACACATGTTATCGTACTGAGTGCATCATGTTTAACTATGCGTAATTGGCTTTGAATCTTGGTTACCATGGAAATTTCTGAAACCGGCCAATAGCAGGTCGGTATTGCTTTAACTCACGAACTGAAGCTTTTCTGACTAAATCTATTTCAATAAATTGTATATTTTCGCGCTACGCATATCGTCTAAAATAATTATTAGAAGCCTTAATTAACGTTTCCTTTTTGTTGAACAGGCTTATTATTCAATTAACTTCAACACAGAGGGTTGTGAGGGCACTTTCAACACTGACATAAATTCTCTAATAAGGAGAGCGAGACGTTAAGATATCGTCCTGGCTACGGGTGACTTAAATGTTCGAGTCCAGCGCTTAAACGGCACAGAATTTCATCTATGTGCCAGATAAACTTACAGTTCAATGCGCAACTGATGTATGGGTGCACATAGCATAGATTATACTTCAGTAACACAAACTTCAGACTAGTGTGAGGCGTTACGCCACATGGCGCCCTGGATTACATGGACAAATGCTTATAGATGGCGTGGTTGCATCCTAAGCCGTAATTAGTTTTGTAATACATATATCAGCTCGGGTCATGCCATTATTCTTTGTAGATTTATACTCATAATTTCGGGAAAGCTACATAAATTTTGAGAGAAACATGTTTCACGATTTCATTTAGAAGAGTGTACACATGCAGACGCATACACACATATATGACATACACTTATCCGGTGAAAAGACAGTTATACTAAAGAGATCAAGCAATAAGTATAAATGGGATAGCTGAATCTAATATTTTCCACTTGACATATTGATTGGCAAATTGCTTGTGGGATGTGTTTTCTGTTGAAAAAAGCTTCCGAAACGAAAAGTCGAAATATTCGGAAACAAATTGAAGACCGCGGATGCAAACACCTTGTTGAGCCCACCAACGATAAGTATAAACATAAGTATAAACCGCATATAGGTAAAAGCGAATTCGAAGAGCCGTCTTTCAAACAAAAACAAGAAAATTTTCTTTAGTTGATGTTAATTAGTCTTTATGGTGAAAATTAGAATTTACTGTGATCATATATGATATTTTCTATGAAAAATGCAGCAACTACTGTATGTAGCGTTACAAGCTCGATTCTAGCCACCAAATTCCTGCTATCTCAGCCTACAATTATACACTTGGTTATGTCGATCCTTAATTATTCTTGACTAGAATGACAGAATAGATGAAAGAATCGTTCGCATCAGTTAGCAGTCGATGGTTGTTTCAACATATTTGCGCAATATGCCCGAAATGTGCAAATGCATTTTTTGTTTACTGACGACTAATCAGTAGGAGCCGGCACTATGCCCAATACACACTACATATTTTATCAAGAAATGTTGGGCTTTTGGATGGTACAATCTATACGAATGTGTGTTCAATAAATAATACAGTCATCTTCAAATGATGTCTTTAGCAATGCGATTTCCAAGCCAACTCATAGTTTATAATACGTACCATACCTTTAAATAGTAACACCGACACTGTTTTTAAAACCGAAAATAGAAATAACAACCATACTGGCACCTGCTAATCTCACAGGCCTCGTTCGACATAAGTTTTTATGTATTCTTCGTAATCACGCCATCACTCAATGAAACATGTTATAGTTATATATTCTTGGTAGCGGAGAACTAACACATGAATTTACGTATTACACACCTAGCAACAAGTTACTTTGAATATGATCATTAAGATAAGCCAAAGTTAACCCTGTGGCAAAAGCTAATCTTATGCACAGTCTTGTTTTATGTAATACAAATAAAATTCCGACGAAATTCTATCGAACATTAGTCCGTTTGATGATAAAGGTAATGTAGTGTTCAAGTAATAAACGACTGTACATTAAGGAACGGGATGTTCGCACAAATAATTCTGCCGATTCCTTGTGTACAAGGTGACATTTACATTATATAAAGTTGTGATTATAATGAGTAAATAAACTGGAAGTAATGTTATGCTTATGGTTACATAGTTATAAGTAACTCCTTGCAAAAGTAATAGCTTCGAATGCGGAAAAGTGTCCACACACCTATCTTTTATTTGAAGTGCTAAGTGTTGTTTTGATCCCCTTGCGGCTATTGCACATCTTACACTGTTTGTTAGCGGATATACACGCAATGGAATCCTTTGTATCTAAAGCTATTTCTGCTTGAAGATGACTTCTCTTCTGTCGCTTAATGGTCAATTTCTTTTACTATTCTGTTTTATTCTATTTAAAAAAAAATAATTTCGTTCATCGAGTCTCCTCGTTAGATGTTATTTGAATCTAGGTTGCGATCTTGCAGTGCACACCAGTCCCATTGTACACGTACATTTTTCATTATATACTAAGCATTGTATAATGTAGAAACGGCAATTCATCCTGTAGACTAGTTTTGGTATTCATTAAGAACTCATCACGTATTGTACAGAATTTACCGCGGACGGGGCTTGCACCTGGACACGGCTGCTTCGGAATCTGTTACTCTTACCACTAAGCCACCCTGCCGCACTCCTAAATTTTCTGAAATCTACATACAGTTATTATTTACAACTTTAGTATATTAGTTTATCCTTAGTATTCCTACATCCACACTTGCTTTTCACGGAAAATTAAAAAAAATTCATCCGAGATAATTCGTTTTATGCATGACTTATTTTACTAAATACTATTATAGAAATAAAGAATAGATTTTGTAGCTTTTTCGTCGGATGTATTTTGTTTTTTCTCCGCCCAAAATAATAAACTAGCTAACTATAATTGGTCAAAGCATATGTCTTGTTTCGGACTTGTCGCGTATGCTACTTTGTATAATCTTATAATTTTTTTACTGAATAAATCGATTAAAGATATTCACTGTTACATCATTCGTTGCTTTGCTTAGTTTGGTTGAGATAACATCGTGCAATTTTCTGCATTTCTTGATTGTTTTATGCACAGAGCAAGTCATCCGAGAGCGACACGAAACCATTGAGTGCTGTGCTGGGAAAAGGCAGTGCCATGAATTTATCGTCCAATGGCATGGCGGCCTTGAGTCTGGCTAATCAGGCAGCGTGTCTGCATGCACTTTTAGAACGCCACAGCCTCGACTATGTCATTCAAACAGATGGACACACACAGATAACTATTTCACAACGCCTAGAAAATGTCTGCAGTAAAGCCGGCCTCCTACAAATTTGGTGAGCTAAATTGTTTCGAATGATAAATGCCTTGTCGGCATAATTTGTGTGGAGGTTACCCAGGTGGTGAGAGGACACCACTTGTACCAAATTCCCAAGAAACTCCATGAAATGTCACAATCTATGAATTCCAATGGAGCCGGCTTATCCTCCAAAAGGAGTCAGCCGCAGTAAAGTAAAGTAAGGTGGTGATTGAGTTGCCTTGAAAAACCAAGTGGTAATGAATGTGATTGAAGCTTATATTTTGATATTGAATTGAAGTCTCATAGCAGGATTTTAATTACATGCATGCCGTCAGCATAAACTAAAATTCGCAGCAGGTAACAAAGACAATTCATCCAGTAGACCGGTTTCGTTGTTATCAGGAACTCGTTAAGTACTGTTCTGTGTTTGTTCAGGATTAGTCTCGAATCGGGGCATATTTGATACGGAGTCTGGGACTGTCCGCATCATCTTGCACTGCCATATAAGCATAAGAGAAACAAAAAAAACAAGAAATTTTTTATAACGACGAAAATTATAATTTGCATACAAATTGTTAGTGAGATTTGTGTCTGTGAGAGAGTACCTAGTTAGTATGAGTAAATTTATAAAGATAGCATACAGAAGTGAGACAAACTAAATTTCTACAAAACATCATTATGGCCAAGTCAGCATTAAGGTTAGACATCATCAGTAATACAGCTTCCTCGCGGTTTGTATTGTGTCATATCATAAGCAAAACCAAACATCGCAGTGACTGCCCTTCCAAGAAGAGAAAATTACGAAGTTGATTCTATTAGAAATCGGAAACAAAATTGCCACTGAGCTCGACTCGATGCCATATCGCACCGGGTTCAGAAACAAGAAATATGATGGGTACGCGGACCCCATCCTGGTAGATGAGTGGGCCCTATACCACCCAATTTTGATGTAGTTGACTAGAATGGTTTCTGCCATTTCAAACGCTGTCCACCTTGGTTCTTACCTCATCGTGGCGCTTAGTGTGAGAATACTGCTCTACTGGCCAATCGAATTGCGAGCATACGCAAAACGTGAACGAGCCAACGAAGTTGACGTAGCCTTATTTGTTTTCCTAACGAGTACTCGTTGGCCGATCCAACGTAAGGGGCCGAGTCTCACTAGCCTAGAATAAAACTGCGCGCAAAGATGTATTTTAAACACAACTTTTAAGTCAGAGTGAAGTGCTCGCGTTTCTCCATAAATGGCGAAGGTTCAAGAAAGCTACTCTAGTTTTCGCAGAGTTGGAGTGAGTGGTGGGTGGTACTGTAAAAGTATCTTACATTTAGATTGTGCGGATTTCATACCGAAAGACGGAACAACGTCAGCTAATCTATTCCAGGAGGCCTGCACAGAATCTCGATTGTCGAATAGTATTACGATATCGTCTGCATAGTCAGGATCGACTAATCTACCGCCTGGGAGAACTTCAACACCTGAATCCTGAACATGTGGAAGAGTGTTATTCATAATAGCATCTATTATAACATTTAGAAAGGGGGATGTGGACAACTTTGACTAACACCACTGCTGTTAGCAAAATTGTACTATTATTCGATGTAGACCTTAACGCGACCTGAATTTTTCGTGTAGAGAATGCGTATAACATTTAAAAAATTTGTAAGCACATAATTTATCGACAGAATATCGAATAGATCCTTGCGATCCACAGAGTCCAAATGCACTCTTGAAGTCTATAAATACGGCTATTGTGGGACGGCGATATACATACAGCTGTTCACGAACGTTTCTTGAGGTAAAAATATTATCTATACAACTTCGTCCTGATCGGAATCCGGCTTGTTCTTCTCTAGTATGTGATTCACCCGAAGTGCCCAGACGATGTAAGGTAGTCGAAGCAAATTACCTAGACACAATTGGAATCAAGCTTATACCACGATGGTCATTACAAGAATTACGGTTGCATTTTTGAAGACAGGAATAATGGTCGACTCATTTCAAGCAAGTGGTACAGTCTCCTCATGCCATACAGTACAAGAAAATTTAATCTTGCCACCATCTATAAATAAGCCCGGAAGTAAATCATCAGGGCCTGCGGCTTTGCGACGTTTAATAGATAGGATTACATCCCATATTTCTAACTCTGATGATTTTTGGAGGTTAACATTCCACACTGTTAATATTGACACGCTTTCGGGAATCGGAAATCTCGCAGGTGCCCAAGAAATTTTATTTTTGAAATGCTCAAAACGACTTATTTTATAGGTCATTAGATTGCTGTTTCTATTATTTATAGTTCCGCTAACTTTTAATTTTCTCGGAGCTGTTGCATAAATAGGTTGGAAAAAATAGTGGCGATTACCTGATACGAACGTTTCTTCCATCTATTCAGCCTTTCTGGTCCAAAAAGATTCAAGATCGACTTTTAGACTGCGCTTAAGCTGGTGTCTTACATTTCTTAGAATATTATTATGAGCCGAGTTAGACGGAATTTGGCGTCTACTTTCGAGTCAATGATTAATTCTACGAGGGCCTACAATGCTACATACAGTAGTACCGGCATAGTTTATAGTGAAGTAAATTAGAATTGTCACCATCAAAACCAGTTAGCTTTGACTTTAGAATATCTGCATAGTTTTGTCGGAAGGACGGTTGTTCGAGTTTGCTTACATCTATTTGAGGTTTATTCTTATTTATTTTCCCGGAATTTTTTTCAAATCTACATTAAATAAGTGCATGGTCCGAGTCGGCATAGGTGTTCCAAAAAGAACCACAATCCTGGATGCAACCACGCCATATGTAACTAATTGCTACATGATCTATTGTGTCCAGCGTTGTCCAGGAGCTGGAGAACGCTATGTGGCGCAACGTCGAATACTACGTCTGAAGTTTGTGCTATTTAAATATAATCTATGCTCCGCGCAATTATCCAACAGCTGTTCACCATTATCGTTGCGCGTCGCGCTTAAAGTGTATCTTCCACCTAAATGAAATTCTGCGTTACTTAAGCGCCCAAATTGAGCATTCATGTCACCCATCGCCAAAACTATATCTGAACTTCTTGCTCTACTTAGTAAAGAGTTTGTGTCGGAGTAAAAAACGCCCTTGATTTTGTCTTTGTTTTAATAGTTAGGAGCATGTGCAAATTCAACGATAATACAACGTTTATTAAGGCTTCTAGTATTTATTCTAGTAGACATATTTGAGAGTACCGCACAAAGTTGGCTATTTACAGGGATCCATTCAATTAAGCAAGCTTCAACTTGTGTGCTAAGGACAATTCCAACGTCCCGTTTACCGGCTTGAGAAAACTCCAAAGAAGCCACATGTTCGAAGCCATTAACGCGTTAATATGGATGGTGCACCCGGTTCTGTAATGCACGTAGGATCCTGTATTCTGATTTCAGATACGCAACATTCATCGATTTCTAATTTATCCAGCGTACTTATAAGAGATTCTTATTGGCCAAGTTGTTTTAATGTTTTCTAATTAAATGGGCCGAAGTTAAAACCTAACCTAGGTTTAATGAATGTTAGTTTGCATAAACTATTTTCGATATTTGTCAATCGTATATTGGACTCGGTGATTTGATCAACACCCACCATTTTCATAGTATCTGAACGAGCGTTGTTTGTGGATTAAGTAAATGAAAGTGGAGGAAATGCGGTAGAATCGGAGATGAAGGTATCTGCAGCAGTCTGATTTCACTTATCCACCATGCACGATTTAAAAGGCAAGGCCACCGTTTTTGTATTGCATGACGGCCGATGAAGTATGTAATCATTATAATTTATATCATTCACGGTTATATGCAGTTTGTAAAATAAAACTGTCACTCATTCCTAGTTGGGGGATGGTTTGTTTTCGGAGTTTGCTTTCTCTTTGATAGTCTGCCGGAGTTGATATGGCTATGGACCAGTGGCGCAATGTGAGTTCATATATCAGCTTATGTTTTGGTTAGCTTTTTCTTCAGCCGGAACCTATTTATTAAATTCTAATCAGCCAACTGCGATCTGTTATTATACAAATGACACTGCCACTTTGAGATGTTATATTTATTTGAATTCTAATAGCCCTTTTTGATTACATACGTTGTCAGCATAAACTAAACATTGTAGAAGGAAAGGTTTACCAAAGAACATAAGTTAGTTTTTGAACTCCAAGTGAGTGTAGAATGCGGCACGGTTAGTACAGTGGATAGAATCCCAGATTCTCAAGCAAATGTGCCTCGGTTCGAATTCGGTGGGCGACAAAGTGTGTACAGTTATTGAAAGGTTCTTAATGAGAACGAAATTGGTCTCCTAGATGAATTGCTTTTGCTACCTTCCGTAGTGTGTTGTTTATTATGATTATATATATATATATATATATATATATATAATTACAAGAATTGATTGCCTATATTTTGTTGGTATTGTCTAGAAAAAGTATAAGACAGCAAATGCGATTTATCTGCTACACCGATTTCGTCCACTTTGGCCACTTAACACAAATTGCCAGAGTTTTTGTGGTCGGGATTTGAATATGAGGCATTTGGTTCTGTACCTTACAATTCATCCCCACGCTGCCAAGTCTACGCATTGCACAATTTTTTCAGTTATATACCAACTAGTGGTTTTCGCTCTGTCTTTCCTTCAGTTGGGTCTTATTCGGCATCGATTTCAACTCAGCTCCATACATACGTTCAGATTCTGCCGTTATACCTTAACTTTATATGTATCGATACTTTTTGAATTAGAAATTATTTAGCACACCATTTAAAAGCTGGTTAAATAAAAGTAATCGACCTTCTGAGATGTGATGTTTTGTAACCGGTCCGCATGTTTATATGACAATTACCAGACAGAATAATAATATATTGTTTGTTACGGAGAACTGGTATATATGTAATTTTGTCTTGTGGTACTGCTTACACAGTAACAAATTATTTCAGATAGAACCGGTAAAACTAAAACAAAGTCATCATGAACCAACGGTATACCATCATATTTTTTATGATGTGATACAGTGAATCTCTGCAAGAAGGCTGTATTGATGACGTTGCCTTGCCTTAAAACTGACTTGGCCATAATGGTGTTGCGGAGATGTATAATCTGCCTAACCTTCGTGAGTTATCGAGATAAATATACTAATAGCAAATAGGTACTCTCTCTCTCTATCTCTATCTTCTATCTCTCTCTATCTAGTAAATCTCATTTATAATTTGTCTAAACTATTATTATAATAAAATTATAATTTAATTCATGTGTAAATAGAGCACGGTGTGTTATTTTGTCACGAAGAATGAATGTGTTTTATGCAAATTGTTTCATTTTCCTTAAAAACAAATTGACTTCTTCACATCTTTCTTATCTCATCCGACAGGAAATCATTCATTTCTTTCCTTGAGAATTCCTTAGTACTACTTCTTTTTTTATATAAACTGTGGCAACGATTTCTCGAAGCTATTCAAGCTCCACTGAAAGGATTAATACCTACAGTTTTCATATCCAGAAATTTAGAGAATTATTCAGCATGATCATGATTTTCTATAGATGTCTGCTTGACACTGTGTTGAAATTTACATCAAACTATTCTTTTCCACGTGTATTAGTTGAATATAACAGATGCATACACGATAGTGTATACCTTCTATATGCAATAATTAAGCATCGCAAATATTATTTCAACAGACTATATTGGTGCTTCTATTGTGCTTAACGTGGAACACTTTCATTTTCTCTGAGTATTGATACTTTCGAAAATTATTTTCTTGCCACTAGCGTTTTTTAAAAACAAAACCTGTAGACAATGAAAGATTACTGATTTCGGATGGATGCGGGTCTAATTCCCGAGAGAATGGCCCATTTACAATTAGCCAATAAAAAAAGAGTTTCCTACAAAGATTTGTGTGCCAAACATGTAGTGGAAAAAAGTTAACTGTTGAGGTAGGCAAAACTATCATGCAGGTAGGTTTTTATTTCAAGCTTGTTCTGGTGAATTGCACAGACTAACCTCATCTATTTATTGAAACACTTGCCTTTTTTCAATCAAAAATATTTTTCAGTCTGAAATAAGCATGTAGTGCTCTTTTACAGCCAATATCATTTTCATCATCATCATTATTACAGACAGTGCTGCAACATTATTTAACATCCGATGTTTCAATACCAAATGACCATGAGATTTTTTTGAAAATGTATAAAACATAAAAAACCTGTAACTTACCAAAGGAATAGTTAAAAGAGAATAGTTTCGTGAAAGAAAGGATCTGAATGAAATGCAGATACCTACGTAGGTAGCACATAGAAGTCGATGCAACTTAGGAATCTACACAATACAATCTAGGCCGTCGACATTTAGGCAAGACGGCATCGGCATTACTGTTTCCTTGCGATTTTCAATGCATCGCTTCATATCCAAAGTCAAACTGCACAGTTAACCCTGTCCAACAAAGACAATTTAGTTAAGAAGAAGATAATTACTATACTAGAGCTCTGCAACAAGATCGCCACTGAGCTCCATCCGATACGATCTCGCACAGGCTTCTTTCAACCAAGGACTGCGATGCACATGCGGACCTC
Organism: Eudiplozoon nipponicum; assembly: GCA_029291075.1. NCBI lineage: Eukaryota > Metazoa > Platyhelminthes > Monogenea > Mazocraeidea > Diplozoidae > Eudiplozoon > Eudiplozoon nipponicum. Next base: position 39,878 of record JAQBSW010002375.1, read on the forward strand.
CATCCGGATAAGAGGAGCATGGTTCGTATGCTTACAAAATTATGTTCGGAAGACTTTAGCTTTAGTCCCACATTTCGGTAAAAAATATTATCTATACAACCTCGTCCTGACCGGAATCCGGCTTGTTCTTCTCTAGTATGTGATTCACGCGAAGTGCTAAGACGACGTAAGGTAATCGAAGCAAATAACCTAGACACGATTGGAGTCAAGCTTATACCACGATGGTTATCGACACGAATTACGATTGCCTTTTTCGAAGATATAAATTATGATCGACTCATTCATATCAAGCGACACGGTCTCATTATATATAGTACGAGAAAGTTTAGTCAACACTCTAGAAATTATATCGCCACAGTCCTTAAATAAACCCGGAATCAAATCATTGCGGTCTGCAGCTTTGCGAAGTTTAAGAGATAGGATTAAACCTCGTATTTTTAACTCTGATCGTTGTTCGAGATTAACATTCCACATGGTTGATATAGACACTTTCTCGGATCCAGACTGACACAGGTACCTACGAAAATTGACTTTTAAGTGTTTAGTCCATCTATCAAGATTTACTTTATAGGTTGCTAGTTTTGCGCAGATAGGTTGAAAGAAACATTGGTTATTAACTAATGCGAACACCTCTTTCTTCTCTTCAGCCTTTCTGGTCGAAAAGGATTCGAGATCGACCTTTAGACAGCGATTAAGTTGGTGTCTTAAAAATCTACGAGTATTACTATAAGCTGAGCTAGCTGGTACCCAATGATTATTTCTACGGGAGCCTACAATGCCACATACAGTAGTACCTGCATTGTGCATAGTGGAACTTATCTTCGTCCAAAGTAAATTCGAATTTTCGCCATCAAGACCAGTTAGCTTTGACTTTAGAATATCTTCATATTTTTGTCGGAAGGACGGTTGTTCGAGTTTGCTTACATCTATTTGAGGTTTATTCTTATTTATTTTTCCGGAAAACTTGAGTGCAAATCTACAACGAATAAGTGCATGGTCCGAGTCGACATAAGTGTTCCAAAGACCAATCTGATGCAACCACTCATCTATAACTAATTGCTACATAATCTATTTGAGTCCACCGTTGTCCGGGGGCTGGAGGACGCTATGTGGCGCAATGCCTTACACTACGTCTGAAGTTTGTGCTACTTAATTATAATCTATGTTCCGCACAGCTATCCAACAGTCGTTCACCATTATCGTTGCGCATCGAGCTTAAAGTTTATCTTCTACCTAAATGAAATTCTGCGTTACTTAAGCGCCCAACTTGAGCATTCATGTCATCCATAACCAAGACTATATCTAAACTTCTTGCTCTATTTAGTAAAGAGCTTAGGTCGGAGTAAAAAGCGTACTTGCTGTCGTCTTTGCTGCAATCGGTGGGAGCATATGCAGATACAACGAAAAGGCAACGTTGATTAAGGTTTCTGGCATTGATTTTAGTAGATGTATTTAAGCGTGCCGCACAAAGTCGGCTATTTACAGGGATCCATTCAGTTAAGCAAGCTTCAGCTCGTGAGCTAAGGACAATACCGACGCTCCATTTATCGGCTTGAGAAAACTCCGTGGAACCAGAGGTTCGAAGCCAATAACGCGTAGATAAGGATGGTGCACCCAGTTCTGTAATGCTCGTAGGATCCTGTATTCTGGTTTCAGATACGCAACGAATATCTATTTATAATTTATCCAACGTACGTGCAGGAGCTTCTTGTTGTCCAATTTGTTTCAATGGTCGTACATTAAATGCGTTGACGTTAACAACCTAGATTTAATGAATGGTGGTTACTAGAACTATTTTGGATATTTCACAATTCGATATTGGGCTCAGTGCTATGATCAACACCCACCATATTCATGGCATCTAAAAGAGCTTCATAGTTAGATTGAGAAGATGAAAGAGAAGAAAAAGAGACAGAATCGGAAATGAAAGTGTCTGCAGTAGCCCGATTTCACTTATCCACCCTGCACGACTCAGCAGATAAGGCGACCGTTTTTATACTGCGCGACGGCCGATGACAGTATGATAATCATTATAATTTATATAGTTCATGGTTATATGTGAGCTGTAAAATAACACTGTCCCATTCCTAGTGAGGGGATGGTTTGTTTTCGGAGTTTGCTTTCTCTTTGATAGTCTGCCGGAGTTGATATGGCTATGGACCAGTGGCGCAATGTGAGTTCATATATCAGCTTATGTTTTGGTTAGCTTTTTCTTCAGCCGGAACCTATTTATTAAATTCTAATCACCAACTGCGATCTGTTATTATACAAATGACACTGCCACTTTGAGATGTTATATTTATTTGAATTCTAATAGCCTCTTTTGATTACATACGTTGTCAGCATAAACTAAACATTGTAGAAGGAAAGGTTTACCAAAGAACATAAGTTAGTTTTTGAACTCCAAGTGAGTGTAGAATGCGGCACGGTTAGTACAGTGGATAGAATCCCAGATTCTCAAGCAAATGTGCCTCGGTTCGAATTCGGTGGCGACAAAGTGTGGACAGTTATTGAAAGGTTCTTAATGAGAACGTCAAATTGGTCTCCTAGATGAATTGCTTTTGCTACCTTCCGTAGTGTTGTTTATTATGATTATATATATATATATATATATATATATATATAATTACAAGAATTGATTGCCTATATTTTGTTGGTATTGTCTAGACAAAGTATAAGACAGCAAATGCGATTTATCTGCTACACCGATTTCGTCCACTTTGGCCACTTAACACAAATTGCCAGAGTTTTTGTGGTCGGGATTTGAATATGAGGCATTTGGTTCTGTACCTTAGCACCATCCCCACGCTGCCAAGTCTACGCATTGCACAATTTTTTCAGTTATATACCAACTAGTGGTTTTCGCTCTGTCTTTCCTTCAGTTGGGTCTTATTCGGCACCGATTTCAACTCAGCTCCATACATACGTTCAGATTCTGCCGTTATACCTTAACTTTATATGTATCGATACTTTTTGAATTAGAAATTACTTAGCACAACTCACTTCAAAAGCTGGTTAAATAAAAAGTAATCGACCTTCTGAGATGTGATGTTTTGTAACCGGTCCGCATGTTTATATGACAATTACCAGACAGAATAATAATATATTGTTTGTTACGGAGAACTGGTATATATGTAATTTTGTCTTAGGTACTGCTTACACAGTAACAAATTATTTCAGATAGAACCGGTAAACTAAAACAAAGTCATCATGAACTAACGGTATACCATCATATTTTTATGATGTGATACAGTGAATCTCGCAAGAAGGCTGTATTGATGATGTTGCCTTGCCTTAAAACTGACTTGGCCATAATGGTGTTGTGGAGATGTTTAATCTGCCTAACTTCTGTGAGTTATCGAGATAAATATACTAATAGCAAATAGGTACTCTCTCTCTCTCTATCTCTATCTCTATCTCTCTCTATCTAGTAAATCTCATTTATAATTTGTCTAAACTATTATTATAATAAAATTATAATTTAATTCATGTGTATTAGAGCACGGTGTGTTATTTTGTCACGAAGAATGAATGTGTTTTATGCAAATTGTTTCATTTTCCTTAAAAACAAATTGACTTCTTCACACTTTCTTATCTCATCCGACAGGAATCATTCATTTCTTTCCTTGAGAATTCCTTAGTACTACTTTATATAAACTGTGGCAACGATTTCTTGAAGCTATTCAAGCTCCACTGAAAGGATTAATACCTACAGTTTTCATATCCAGAAATTTAGAGAATTATTCAGCATGATCATGATTTTCTATAGATGTCTGCTTGACACTGTGTTGAAATTTACATCAAACTATTCTTTTCCACGTGTATTAGTTGAATATAACAGATGTATACACGATAGTGTATACCTTCTATATGCAATAATTAGCATCGCAAATATTATTTCAACAGACTATATTGGTGCTTCTATTGTGCTTAACGTGGAACACTTTCATTTTCTCTGAGTATTGATACTTTCGAAATTATTTTCGCCACTAGCGTTTTTTAAAAACAAAACCTGTAGACAATGAAAGATTACTGATTTCGATGGATGCGGGTCTAATTCCGAGAAAATGGCCCATTTACAATTAGCCAATAAAAGAGTTTCACAAAGATTTGTGTGCCAAACATGTAGTGGAAAAAGTTAACTGTTGAGGTAGGCAAAACTATCATGCAGGTAGGTTTTTATTTCAAGCTTGTCTGGTGAATTGCACAGACTAACCTGATCATTTATTGAAACACTTGCCTTTTTTCAATTAAAATATTTTTCAGTCTGAAATAAGCATGTAGTGCTCTTTTACAGCCAATATCATTTTCATCATCATCATTATTACAGACAGTGCTGCAACATTATTTAATATCCGATGTTTCAATACCAAATGACCATGAGATTTTTTTGAAAATGTATAAAACATAAAAAACCTGTAACTTACCAAAGGAATAGTTAAAAGAGAATAGTTTGTGAAAGAAAGGATCTGAATGAAATGCAGATACCTACGTAGGTAGCACATAGAAGCGATGCAACTTAGGAATCTACACAATACAATCTAGGCCGTCGACATTTAGGCAAGACGGCATCGGCATTACTGTTTCCTTGCGATTTTCAATGCATCGCTTCATATCCAAAGTCAAACTGCACAGTTAACCCTGTCCAACAAAGACAATTTAGTTAAGAAGAAGATAATTATACTAGAGCTCTGCAACAAGATCGCCACTGAGCTCCATCCGATACGATCTCGCACAGGCTTTTCAACCAAGGACTGTGATGCACATATGGACCCCATCCGGATAGAGGAACGGTTCGTATGCTTACAAAATTATGTTCGGAAGACTTTAGCTTTAGTCCCACATTTCTGGACCAATTATATGGTTGGTTTGGGGCATAGTACCAGCACGAAACGCATGTACACAAGAGGGTATACCGTTTGTTGATGTTGACTTTAGCACATCCTTCTGGGTCTATTTGCACTAATTTGTTACTAGGTGCTCAACACCTGATACATAATTGCATATATATATATATATATATATATATATATATATATATATATATATATATTCATTGTACCCTTTTTATGTGCAAAAACAAAAAGAAATTTTATCAGATATAAGAAAATTTTCTTTCGCATGGTCTTCAAATATCTACTCATGAACATATCTTTATATATAAATTGGAAAGCAAAACAAGATAGAAATACGTGAACAAAGCGAGTGTGAAAAATAGAAACCAATCAAATTGCGTGCGTCACATCCAGTTCAAGCTCAATGCTTGTACGTGCTTCTTCTGCTTACATAAATCCTGGATGTGATGCACGCAATTTGATTGGTTTATTTCACACTCGCTTTGTTCACGTATCTTTTGTTTTGCTTTCCAACTTATATATAAAGATATGTTCATGAGTAGATATTTGAGAAGACCATGCGAAAGAAAATTTTCTTATATCTGATAAAATTTCTTTTTGTTTTTGCACATAAAAAGGGTACAATGAATTTTATTAAAGCTCGCATTTCAAAAGAATATATATATATATATATATATATATATATATATATATATATATATATATATATATAATCCATTATACTCTTCCTGTGTGTAAAAACAAAAAGAAATTTTATCAGATATAAGAAAATTTTCTTTCTCATGGTCTTCTCAAATATCTACTCATGAACATATCTTTATATATAAATTGGAAAGCAAAACAAGATAGAAATATGTGAACAAAGAGAGTGTGAAAAATAGAAACCAATCAAATTGCGTGCGTCACATCCAGTTCAAGCTCAGTGCTTGTACGTGCTTCTTCTGCTTACATAACTCCGGCTGCAATTTGTTTATCCATAAGGCTTCGTATGTGGCTAGCTCCCTTTTGTTTTTGCATTTAGTAATTACTTTGAATGCTACGTCTGGAGAACATACGTGCGATGTTTCGATGATGTGTTGCGCAATAGCAGACGTGTATTCACCATTTGATTTAAAACAGGCGTTCAAGTTGCAATGTTCTCTCATTCGAGTAATTAACCGTCTGGTCGATCGGCCTACGTAAGTTGATCGACAACTTGCGCATGTATATTGGTAAATAATATTTGATATCGACATTAACGGCTGTTTCTCTTTGATTGCTGGTAAAGGCAAGTGTGTTACCCTAAATAACACTCGTAGTTTGGCTGCATTAAATATGCGTGTTAATGCTGCTTCAACTTTCTTTTGTGCCATTCGGGAAACTGCATCCCCCTTAAATGTGGTGTTTAGGTAGACTGTTTTCTTTTCTGGACCATAAAACGTCTGTTTCTGGTTAATTCCCCTTTTAATAAATGATTCAATTAATTTTCTGGGATAGCGATTAGACATTAAAAATTGTTAATTGCTTTATTATATTCATTTTCTTTAGAATCTTGACTAACCAACCTGTCAATTCTTGAAAAGCAACCACGTTCGCAATTGCGCAACATATAATCGAAGCCTCGCACGCATGTTATCTAGATGCGGCTTTTAAGATAATTAAAAAATTCAATAACAGAAATAACTTAAAAACAGATAAAGCTCTATGAATAAACGAACTGCAGCCTGATTTTTCCCAACAGAAATAGCATGTCCGATCATTTATCCTGAATTGAAGATGATTATTATTTATTTACTGCGGCTGACTCCTTTTAGAGGATAAGCCGGCTCCATTGATATCCCGAATTAAGCCTCTCCATGCCGGGCGGTTGGCAGCCATTTCGGAACATAAAGAGGGCCAATGACGCTCCCAGTGACGCGGACCATAAACATTGCGTAAACCTAGGAGTTCCATGTCCGATTTGATTGTTGCAAGCCATGTCTTCAGTTGCCCACCTCGGCGGCGGCGCCAGTTTGCACATTGACCTGGGTTCATCACCTGCCGTACCAGTTCGTCTTCGGGTTTGCGTAGTACGTGCCCGAACCATTGAAGTCGACGATTTTGGATCCAGACGGATAGTTGCATGATGTCCCCGCATTGGTGACGAACAGATGCGTTCGACACCCGGTCCATCCATTTTGTCTTTGTGATGTACCTAAGGCACCAATGGTCGAATACTTCAAGCTTTTTGGAGTCCTCAGAACGTAATGGCCAAGTCTCACAGCCATACTGTAGCACAGGGCGAACAGTAACCTGGTAGACTCGGATTTTCGTTTTGAGGCTGATTTCACTTCTCCAAAGGGAGTTCTTCAATTGTAAGAAAGCAAGTCTGGCACGGTCGATGCGTGTTCGGACTTCATTCTTTGCTTGACCAGTTGGAAGTATCTTTGAGCCAAGGTATGTAAAATTGTCGACTGTTTCGATTGGGCTGTCGTACACCGTGAGCTGCTCATCAGATGAAGATACACCGATGGTGAAGGCTTTCGTTTTGTTGGCATTGATTTCCAGACCAACGGCTGATGAAATCTGGGCCACTTGATCCAAAACGGTTTGCATGCTCCCAAAGCTGTCAGCAAGGAGAACAACATCGTCTGCGTAATCAACATCCGTCAGCCCTAGGTTATTTGATACTTGAACGCCTCGGAACCCAGTTAGCGCGTTGCTCAGAATCCAGTCAACCGCATAATTGAACAATATGGGTGACAAGGGACATCCTTGTCGAACCCCTGTGTGCAGACTGAATTCATCCGATTCTTCTCCGTAAACACGTACTCTGGCTTTGGTGGCTGCATAGTAGGCCTTGATCAGATTGACGAGTTTTATGGGCATTCCGTCGAGCAGCATGATGTTCCATAGGGAGTCGCGATCAACAGAGTCAAAAGCAGCTCGGAAATCAATAAAACAAGCGACGGTTGGTTGTTGAAATTCGTTGCGATGTTCCAAAACTCGCCGTAATGTAAAGATCTGATCAACACAGCCTTTGCCTGGGCGGAATCCACCCTGATTGGGACGGGTACGGGCATGCCGCTCATTACAGAAGCGGTTCAATAGAATCGACGCCAACAGCTTGGATGCGGTGTTGAGAAGACTGATACCACGGTAGTTTTCGCACCTTGATCTCTCACCCTTTTTGGGAAACGGTAGCAGGATTGACATTCCGAAGTCTGACGGGCATGCTTCTTGTTCCCAGATAGAAGAGAACAGTCGATGGATTGATGGCAGTAGTGTGTCTATACAGGCCTTGTAGATCTCTGCAGGAATTCCATCTTCACCGGGTGATTTCTTGTTCTTCATGCGCTGGATGGCCGTAGCGATCTCAACCTCAGTTGGGGAAGAGCAGTCCACGTCGTAGCTGGGTGTAGATGTTGTAGGTGGTTGCGGTGGGGAGCGGCCACTGTATGGTCGGTTCAATAACTGCGAAAAATGTTCAACCCATCTTGCGATTTTGCCATTGACATCAGAAATCAAGTCTCCTGTTGCGCTGCGTAGAATTGTCTATGCATTGCGCTTACCGGATGCTTTACGTATAAGACGGAAGAGACCCCGAAATCCCCGACGTTTGCAGCCGATTCCATGGCGGAAGCCATTTCATCCCAGTACTGCTTACGGTCAGCCCGAGCAGACCTCGTGGTTTCACGAAGATGATGCACACAAATGATTGGTCGTTACCGTATTTTACACACTCTCCTTGTTTTAATCTTCTGTTTATTTTGCTTTTCATTAAAAAAAGGTTTACTTGTAGATATTTGAGAAAGAAACGGTTCTGGTGTATGATAAAAATTTATTTTTTATTTTTTCACATGAAAATGATTCCATGAATTCGATTGAAGCTCGCATTCCAAAATAACTTAATAATTTTACGTTTATACAATATACGAATAGAATGTTTTTCATTAAGATTTATTTTTAATCGAAACTTTAGGATTGTAGTGCGTTTTTGCTCAGCACTTTTGGGCAAGTTTGCCAACAGTCTTGCGCCGAGTATTTCTGGTATTCTGGTGATGGGCAAACAGGTGACGGTCGGTATTGCCAGAGGTTCGGAAATCAGCATCTCGAAGCCACTAAATCCTAACGAGTTGTGTCAAATATTAACGCAGGCTGTTCTACCGGAAGAACCTGTCCACTTCGTGCTCTTGCAAGAACTGATCCTACTTGTTAGTGGTTTATTAACGACAAATCGCGAACTCTTCGAGGGAATCGCCTTCATTAGAATGGGGTTAGTTTATAATAATTGTTGTGTTGAGATCTATATTGAAGTTGATGCAATTGCGACATTTGGAATATATCCCATTCATTGCTATACATTCTCATATTTATTTAAATTTGATCTTTTAATGAAACAAGCAATTAATATCTTTTTCCGCTCTCTTGGATAATAATGTATGATTTATCTGCAGAACAATAACTTATTTACGTAACTGTATGTAAGTTTATAGCGAATAATTGGTTAAATTCTTTAAAAAATTTTATTCTTTTCTACTGTGTTGGTGATCATTGATTTACATTTGACCAAAGGAGTGAATTCCTATTGATAAAGTATATACACGCACGTATACATCATTCATGCGAGTGGTTTTTATTTAATTTGATGGTGACTGGCAAGAGTGTGTACTTTTTCGTGATAAAAAATTTAGAAACATTACCTTTTTGTACATAACATTCTTATTTTTATACAAGTTATATATATATATATATATATATATATATATATATATATATATATATATATATATATATATATATATAGAATAAAGTTGTGTAAAATGGAGAGTGCAAATAAAATTCCAACTAATTGTGGATTAGCTGTAGGGTTCTGCATTAAATGGTCCTTTGCACGATGTCCCATAACAGTTTAAGTTACTACTGATGAGCTTCCCAATAATCACACAGGAATAGTGTAACAGTGGAGTGAAATATTGCACTGAATAGTCTGTTTAATTAGTGCAGGACGATATTTTATCGCTCAGGTAAAAAGTAATTAATGAATAAACTATTAGGCTTAATTATGCCATCGATTTAAAAATTCTACGTAATAGCATTATGTGCATTAGTATATGGAATTTACCGTTCACTCCCAAATGGTATTTGTTGCTGTGATGGACTATTCAAAGCAAGGTTAATGTTTCCTGCTTACACTCTGAATTTTATAGGGCTTCTAGCTCACCTTCGACTTATGTCTGCTATGGACAACTGGATAACAAAGATATTGACCATTTTAGAAGAGCCCTACGGAAATGCGGAAGAAATTGAATACAGGAATATGAAATAGTTCGTAAGAAGGGATCGGATTTTTCACCTGAAGTCGTTGGGATAGTACATGAATTCCCGTCGCAATCCTTTGCTTTTATTGGTGGTTCCGACACTTGGTATTTAAAATGATCCTTCTGTAATGAATGATCTGCGTAACTTTGTGTAAATTGCTCTCGATTACAACTGGTCGGAAAATTCTGAGCACTACTGATGAGTATCCACTGAGGACCAACCAGTTGTCTACTAGATTAATTGAAATAGTTATCTTGCTCATGTTTTAATTTATAATGTACTCGAATTCTGCAATTATATTTTAATTCAATAAGACTTTATCAGTTGGCATGGTTTTTATTCTTGTAATGGCAGAATTTGGGTGGCTTAATGAAATTTTAGATCATAAATCATACTCACGAGAATAAATCTTACGGAGAGACTGACCAAAAGGCAGAAGTTGGTACAACGATGAAAATTGCGTGCAACGCACGGCTTACGTAGCGAAGGGCTTGAGGTTCAAATCTTGGCAAATGCAATTCTGGCTAATACATATGAGTGCATGAGATGGACGAAATCCTTGCCTAGTAAACAAATTGTACTTGCAATCCCATCCTACTTATAATTTTATCCATAAATTCTCCCTCACGCAGACCAACATACACACACATGTACATATATATATATATATATATATATATATATATATATATTGATAGTTTCTAATTTCACCATTTTTTAGTCAGAAGAAAACAATGTACTCATGAATAATATTTATTAATATCTTATTTCTACCAGTATCTACAGCCATTGTTCTGGATTCAGTATATTCGTTCATCCAATCCCACTGTACAATTGTCGTAACCAATCTCTTCTTCGTTATGCTAGCCTTTGCTTTGCGCAATTTAGACCACTACTTTTGTGCAATTTAGACCACTCCTTTTGCGTAACGTCATTTTGTGTGTCATCGCTTTCATTGTAATTGCGTCCGTAATTGATGTAGAGTCTAAACTGCAGATGTTAGAAGATGAAATTCGAATTAATTTTTTAAAAGAGATAGCATGGATTACAGAAGGTGCGAGGAAGAGAGAGATTAAAAAACTAGCGCGGAATGCAGTGCAATGTTCTAAGCTCAAAAAGTTTCCTGAGAATCCAGGCAAATTTATTTTTAATTACACCGACATAAATTTAACAAAACATCAAAATGAAGTTCTCTCTCTTGGACCGAAATACTGCATAACAAAAACTAGAATAAACGAACGTGAAGAAATGCATATGCAGGCATCAATGGAATGCTTCTTTGAAGATGCCACGAAACACAAATCAAATGAAAAATACGACATCTCGCTCTTTAAATCGGACCTCCGAAGTGCGTATGGCCAATATATGCGCACATTCAAAGGCACATTCAAATAAACTTGGCACCAAAAGGAATCAAGAAGAACTGAATGAGCTACAACGAAACAAACAAGTCAGACTCATGAAGCCAGACAAAGGGACAGGCGTAGTGTTAATGAACTATACGGACTATAGTCAGGCGATATTACAAATTCTGAATGACAAATCAAAATTTAAACGCGAAGAGGTACAACGCAACACTTCGGCAAAATTAGAAAATTCCATAACGAAGATTCTAAACCGAATTATTTCGAAGGTCGAGGCTAAACAAGAAATCGACATAGAGCACAAAAATGCTTTTATTACAGATTGCAAACATGCCAAGCCCGTAGGTTCAACGCAACCGATATTATATGGGTTGCCCAAGGTTCACAAAATGACCAACAATGAAGGACTTCCGCCTTTCAGGCCCATTTTATCTATGATAAATTCCCCACAGCACAAGGCAGCCAGACTATTATGCCGGATTATAAAGCCTATCATGAAAGGAAGAATAGACCACGTTGTACAGGATAGCTTTCAATTCGTAGAAAAAATTCGCGACCGAAATTTGAAAGAGTGGAAAATGGTGTCCCTCGATATAAAGTCACTCTTTACTAGCATTCCAGTAAATAAAACTATAAATATCCTATGTGAATATATACGATCATCAGGAGCAGAAACACTGATAGAAGTGGACGACATGAGAGAACTACTTATATTATGCACATCCAACATACAATTCGTATTCCAAGGAGTCTTCTACAGACAAATTGACGGCATAGGTATGGGTAGTCCTCTTGGACCAGTATTGGCAGACATATACATGCACCATTTAGAAACAACTGGTTTAAAACCATTTATCAATGGAGCTCATTTTTACGTTCGCTACGTTGACGATACTTTCATGGTCGTTGAAAAGGATGAAGATACAAATTCACTGCTACATCACATAAACAAGGTAGACCAGGCAATCAAGTTTACAATAGAAGAAGAAAAAGACGGATATTTATCCTTCCTAGATGTAGGAATAACGAGAGATGAAGAAGGTACTCTCTCAAGGTCAGTTCACAAGAAATCAAGCTGGACTGGACAATATGTCCATTATATGAGTAGTGTGCCAAGGGCGTACAAAAGAAACCTAATAATGAATTTGGGCACACGAATACGCAGGATTTGTTCACCGGACAACATTGAAGTAGAGCTAAATTTGCTTCGCGAAGCGTTGAGAAATAATGGCTATCCGGACTGGTTCATTGAATACAACTTGAGGCAACGCAACAAAATCGTGGCCAATTTGGAAGAAAATCAAACTCCCCAGATAGTAACGCTTAGTGTTCCCTTTGGAGGTGATCTTCCAGCGGAAATCTTCAAACGAAAAGTAATTCGAGCGACAAAAGCACAGTTTCCATCAATACAGGTGAGAGTGGTGTTCAACACAACAAAACTGATGCGCACGAATGAAAAAGATAGCCTCTCTGTGACGTCAACACCTTTGTCTGTATACAAATTTCAATGTACCTGCAACGCTCAGTACATCGGCAGATCAAAAAAGAGGCTCGAAACTAGAATAAATCAGCATCTCCCTCAAAAACTATTAAAGAGGGGTGCAGCTCCTGCACAAAAATCAGCAATTTGCGAACATGTACTACTCACAGATCATGCTGTTAGTAGTAACAATTTTTCAGTTCTCTACAAGGCAAAAACAGAGAAAATGCTTCTGGCTTTTGAAGCTATTGCAATTAATAAGCTGAAGCCCTGCTTAAACGTGCAGAAAATAATTCAAAAAGAAATTAAATTGGACTGGAACAAAGACATAACCGACATGCCTTTAAAAATAGCCAACGCTTCGCAAAATACGACACATACATCAATTACGGACGCAATTACAATGAAAGCGATGACACACCAAATGACGTTACGCAAAAGGAGTGGTCTAAATTGCACAAAAGTAGTGGTCTAAATTGCGCAAAGCAAAGGCCAGCATAACGAAGAGGAGATTGGTTACAACACATGTACAGTGGGATTGGATGAACGAATATACTAACGAATCCAGAACAATGGCTGTAGATACTGGTAGAAATAAGATTTATTAATAAATGTTATTCCATGAAGTACGTTGTTTTAGTTCTTACACACACACACATATATATATATATATATATATATATATATATATATGTGTGTGTGTGTGTGTGTGTGTGTGTGTGTGTTTATTTATAGTTCATACTCGGCACCACCTCTCTAGTAGCTATGACGGCCTACCAGCTGGATTTTCACACAACACGTAATTTCCAAGGCAACAATTGATAATCTTCAACACCGTGGGATCAGCGGCCTCCATGCGCCATTCAATTTTCAATTGAAAAACTCGTTTTATCATATATTCTGAGTTTTGTAGTTGGTGCCATTTTCAAAACGAAGATTTCACTAGTTGATGCCATCTGTAATAATAATTTAGATTTTGTGTCAATTAGCTGTACCTTTATTGTAGCACGTTATTCTCATAGACAAATAAAAATAAAAATACATCTAATTTCAAGAGCTGATGCATAACTGCTGCGCAACTACTAGAAAATATTAAGAGTTATGTATTGGCTGTAAGAGAGCGCCAGGTCGATTCCTAGCGCGGAAATATGTTTTCCCTCCCTTGGATTGCCTGCCAATCGAGGGTGACGTACATTGTCTGCCTGAAGCATCTTGTTTTGACGTGGCAACGGAGAGTTTCTTTTAACTGAATCCGGCTCTTCGCGTCTGACACGCTTGCTGTTTTTGCGTCACTATCCATTTTAATATTATTACGTGACAACCGCGCGGTAAAAGCGAACTTCACGTGTCACACGGGATAAAATTGCTTTATCAGAGTCGAATCGGCAGGGTACATTCTGTCATCGCCATTACGATGGCTAGAGCCCGCCAGTAGTCAAGCCAGAAATTTTTCAGGCTACGGGCTAGTATTTTATTTGAGAATGTAGCAAAAGTTAATTCCGTGTATCGTAAACGATTTTTTGCATGCAAAGTGATGTTATTCTTTTGCCAATGAGTCTATTGTTTTTTGACTGGAGCTAATTTTCTACTTCTCTTAATAACACAAAATGCTCCAGTGCTCTCGCCATTCAGCTTTTTTGGTATATATCAGAAGATAGTTATTGACTAAAATTGACGATTATTTGTTTAATAGGAATTTGGAATAAAAGTCACAACTTGGCCATTGTCTAATAGTTCTTCTGAAATGTTCTTCAACACAATTTTTTCACTAACCAATCCAAGTTGAATTGCTATTAGTAGACTTATTCTGTGCGTCTATAAGCAGACATCCGCGCATACAACCGATATCTTTGCCAACCAATTAGGATTGCTGAGTTTATCGTTCCTGCTTTTTTTACTAATTAAATGTTAATTGATGAATAAACATCGATTTCGGAATGAACACAGGATAAAACATATTTATTTATTCTTCAATCAGCTTCCCTTTAGTTACTTAACTATACCGCTGCGGAACCTTGTAGCGTTTTGTTGCGGCACTTGCATCAATTTTGTTGATTTTCGATTTTATAAGTAGGAAATGACGCTACTCGATCTTCTTTTAATATTATGTTAACCATAGGCTCTCAGTAGTTTCTGGTTAATGTTGTCAACTTCTGTGCATGCGTAGAAACTCTTATTTGACATAGAATCTTATTTGTTATTGAATTTGTTTATTTACATGCAAAACGTCCAGTTGGGTGATTGAAGCTATGAAACTGAAATTGGAAACCGAGCTGTCACCTAAAACTCACGATTTGCCGCCGGGCAAACGCACAATGTGCACGGATAGCTATGAGAAAACGGACGCTGATCGACAAGCTCGACGAAGTATCGGCGCGTCACGACTTTACAACTTGTCGCCCAGCCGTGTTAAAGAGCTGCTTCGTGCCACTCTTGCCACCGGAATCAAAGGATGGACAGGTATGCGATATATAGTGCGATACATGTAGTCGCGATTTCGTGTCATAATTGTATGTACAATCTGCACGCTTGTTCTAGGGCTTTTCCATATCTTTCACAAAACAATTTTTGGCTGTTTGTGATAGTCTTCGAAGGGTCCAGTAGTGATGTTTGATTAATTTGGCCTTAGATGTAAGAGCAGCCGAGGCTCATTTTATGGTAGACATAAATTTGTAACTAGAGTTATATATTTCTTGACTATTTGAAGCATCATTTTTCTTGAATCGAAGAAGCTAGAAAAGTGAACAGTTTGCCAGTATTCCTTTTGAATGAAATTTCTTGTTATTTCTATCGTTAAATTAGAAAGACTATATCACCGCCAGACCTTGTTCAACGATGTCTTCTTTTTGTATCTGCATGTGCACACACCGATTTCAACAAAAATAACAACAGGGGCACTTTCTACTCTTACTTAAATTTTTGCTAATTAGAGAAACTAGTTGAGACATTGTCTTGGATATGGTTGACAGGATTACACTAATGGGGCGCTTCTTTGACCCAGTATTTCATCTAGGTGGCAGATAAACCCTAGGCACAATGTGCAACGGTAATGGCGAACAACTGTTGGATAGCTCTGCAGAACATAGATTATTCTTGAATAGCAAACACTTGAGACGTAGTGCGCGGCCTTGCATCACACGGCGTCCTCTAGCCAACGGAAAACTGGATATTCAAAAATTTGTTTTAGAAATTAATTATAAGAGGCGTGGTTACATTCTAGACTGTCGTTCGTTGTGTAACACGTATAGCGACTTGGTTCATGTTATTCGTCGTAAATTTGCATTCATATTTTCCGGTAATTTAAATAAGTATAACAAACAAACTCGAACAACTGGCCGTCCAACCAAATATAAAATATATTTCAAGATCCGTGTTAACCGGTCACAAGTTGAAAATTCTAACTTACTGTTGACAAAGGTATGTTCCATTATGCAAAATGCAGGAAATTCCGTTTGTGACGTTGAATACCCCTGTAGAATTAGTCGTTGAACTTCTGAAGTCTGTGAAAATTGCAGAAACTAGGCGCCGAATTTCTGCTTGCTTCGCTTATAATAATAATCCTTGAGCTGTTGGATGAAAAATAATGCCTAGTCTGGAAGTCAATCGTGAATCCTTTCGGAAAAGAAATACAAAAAAATGGAGGAAGCGTTCGCATCTGGTAATAGCCCTATATTGAATCTAACTTATTAGAGCAAGAGATTAGTGAAATTAAAAAATTAGCGAAACAATAAATGATTGTAATAACAATCTACTAACTGATTTAATATGATGTCTCGATAGGTGGGCTGAACACTTGATATACAATTTTTTGATCACCAGCGTCGGTCTCGATTCCTGAACGTGCACCAGTATCAACAGTGCGGAACGCTAAGCTCGAACAACCATCAGATTTAGAAGTACGGAATGCACCATTAGCTGTTAAACATCGCAAAGCTGCAGGCTCCGGTGATTTGCTTCCGAACTTATTTAAGCATGGTGGCGAAATAATTTCATGGGCGTTAGCTAACGTTTTCTTGTATTATATGGAATGAGGAGACCGTGTCGCTTGCTTTGAGTGTATCGATCATCACTTCTAAGCTCTAAAAAGACAATCTTAATTCGTGTGTTAACCATCGTGGTATAAGCTTGTCTCCAGTCCTATCTAGGCCAATTGCTTCACTTATCTTACGCACTCTCAGAGGTTCGCGTGAATCACATAGTAGTGAAGAAAA
Organism: Eudiplozoon nipponicum; assembly: GCA_029291075.1. Taxonomy (NCBI): domain Eukaryota; kingdom Metazoa; phylum Platyhelminthes; class Monogenea; order Mazocraeidea; family Diplozoidae; genus Eudiplozoon; species Eudiplozoon nipponicum. Next base: position 57,069 of record JAQBSW010002375.1, read on the forward strand.
AGTAGGATTTCAGCCAGGATGAGGCAGGTTCTTCAACAGCGACATGTATATCGGTTTCTCAGAATATCCGTCTCTGTAGATTTCAATGGTGCATTTGATTCAGTAGATCGCAATGTTCTTTTCGATATTTGAAATATTATACGCGTTCACCACACAAAAATTTCTCATCACATTAGGGTCTACAACGGTCTGTCACACTACATTACAACTATCAGTGGTGTTTTATAATAGGTTACGTTATGATTTACACTCTTCCATAAGTTAAGAATGCAGGCGTCGAAGTTCTCCGCGATAAATTAGTCGATCATGATTATGCAGACAATATTTTATTATTAATTGACAATAGAGGTTCTGCTCAGGCCATCCTGAATAGATTGGTAGTCGTTGTTGCCACTTTCGATATGATATTCCTACCCTCCTCAAAATAATTCAACACTCATTTCAGTCCTGCGGCTTCAAGGTGAGAATCTGGACACAGTTGACAGGTTTACGTATTTTGGTAGCTGTATCAACAATTCAGGCAATATAAATGATGAAGAGCATATGAGAATCGCGATAGATCTAGTAGCTTTCTCAAACCCTTGGCATTTATGACGAAACGGGAGTATCTAACACTTCATTAAAGGTCGTGCGTTGAATCCATCTGCTTGTGAAGTCTTATCATACGCTTATAAGACTTGGTCTTTTAAAGTCGAAGATCGCAGGTGCTTGCAGGCATTCGATTGCCATTCTTTGATAAGCAGAGTAAATATATGTTATCAACAACGCATAGGCAACACTTTCATTCGTAGGCGTAGTTTCAGATCGACGGATAAGTACTCCTCCTCAGACAAACAAATAAGGCTTCATCAAATGTGTGACTCGATCACGTTTTATGTTATCTATCAATTCGATTGTCCAATAGAGCATTATTCTCTCACCCAGCGCCAGATTGGCTTAAGAAACAAGGTGGACATAATTTAACATGATTGAAACGGCTAATATCGTTTATAATCAGATTGGGTAGTATGGAACACGATCGTCTACCAGGATGTGGTCACGTCCACATTATGGTTATTGGTTGAAAACCATGCGTGCTAGTGCATCAGATCGAGTTCCGTGGTGATCTTGTTACAGGTTTCTAGTAGAATAATCTTCTTAACTTTCTTAGCTTAGTTAGTTGTGAGGTTTGGTCGTGTTTATGACGAGATACAATAAAAGCCACATGGAAGCTGTATTGCTGGTATCGCTTTGCACCCTGTCTTAAGTCTGACCTGGCCATAATTGTGTTACGTGGAGGTCTAGATTGCCTCATTTCCGTGTGCCGCCTAGGTAAATATCTCCATCTAAACTTGATCCTCCCATTTATAATTCTATCTCCTTTTTGAATTATTCTGCCGAAATTATTGTTTTTGCCATTATCACTACTTTTTATTGTTTAAAAATTAATTATTGTTGATATTTGTTTGAACTTCTTTGTCATTTTAACTTTTTTGTGGTTATATGGAAGTGAAGCATTATCATCATCATCATCATCATCATCATCATCATCATCATCATCATCATCATCATCATCATCATGTCCAGCCATACAAAAGTCAAAAGTGACTAATGTTTCACTGCAATATAACCATAAGGAGTGAAAAGAAGTATACAAGTGAATTTAGACAAATTATTAGTGTGATTTACGGGAGACAGAGAGAGAGAGGGAGGGGGAGATAGAGGAGGGGGGGCAGAGAGAGAAGGAATACCTTATTACTTTGAGGAAATTTATCAGGATAACTCACAGAAATGAGGCAAACTAAACCTCTCCACAACACCATTATGATCAAGTTAGCATTCGGGCAAGGCGACATCAGCAAAACAGCTTCCTTGTGGATTTCACTGTATCACGTCATAAACAATCCAAACATCGCAGCCAACTTTGCCCTACTAAGAAAAGAGAGTTACGAAGTGAAGCATGTTATTACCGGCCGCTATATTGCTGCCTGTGATGATGATGTATAAATAAATTCTTGCTTTAAACCAGATGGCTTACTGTGGGTTATTCGTAATCAGAAACCAAAGCATTTAGAACAGCTAAAGATCTCTTTTGCGGTGAGTTCTAGACGAGCATATGTCAATAATACAGAACTATCCATGTCACTTCATGGAATTATACTTTTCGCTAGACTCGCACTGATTTTCACCCAATCAAGTTTCTCATGGTTAGAGTGTATGTTGTGGCCTGATAAAGTGATTGTATCAGACCAGGAGTTGGTTGGTCTGCCATTCCTGCAATTTCAGCCATCCACCGAAGTTGTTTCGGTGACTTAACAAACAAGATGTTAAATAGGTCTTCTTTAACTGGGCCCCACCAAGAGAAAACACAATTTAAAATGAAGATTCGATGATGTCAACTTATTTCTTGACGACTGGCAGAGAGGTGCTGTATCGCACAGTTTTAGGCTAAAGATTAAAATTGGCCATAACGACCATTTTATGTGCGTTTAGCCTCCAGTGTACTAGATGGTCTCCTCTTAAGCACTTTCGACTTGGTCTTCCTTTTCTACCAGCAAAAAATCTTTAGTATATTCAAGGTCAGCAGTCCAACTGCCACCATCAATTACAACTCCGAGAAGTGTTTTGGTGACCTCAACGCAAGCTGAATCCGGATTGGGTTAATTCCAAATTCTTGTTTAGAGATCTAGATCTCTGCTTATGGCCGCATGAATGTATTGAAAATCGTTGGATCTGTTATTCGTACTCTGCTTTGTCCGCCGCTGGTTATAAAAGCTGTTTTTTGCGTGAACTAAACAACGCGTTTTGAACTGTGTGCGTATGCTTGCGCTTATACGTATGTTTGCTTCAGTTAATGCTAGTGCGGGGGCGTTTCATGCAATCAATCTAGAGCGGGTTTCTCTCTTTTCACTTTATAATATTAGCAAGTGGTCCTAATCAGTCTCTTTGAATTTTATTTATTTATTATATACTGTCAGATGTTTAAGCCAGGATGATTACATATGGAAGAATAACTTAATTTAGTTGTGTTGAATAATTTTTTTTCTGAAATAGGCTTGATGCTTTTAAGTTTAGAGCATTTTACCTTTACTCAAGTTATTCTTTCTCGCATGCTTGCGCATGCGAGTTAACTCTGTGCCTGCCTTTAATGCTTCAGATTCCAGCACCAAAAAACTCGCTTTGTTAGGCAGCTGTGAGCATCACCACCATGGCTTGAAATGTAACGAATGTGGTGGAAGCAGGGCTCCGCTCAGGCATATTGGTCATTCTCGTCAAGTTCACTCCACCAAGTCAACGGAGGCTGAACAGAACGAACAAATTGCTGCAGAAACACTCTTCCTCAGGGAGTTGGACGGTTGTCTTGGTCGAGTTCCTCCCAATTTCTACATTGCAGTCTACGGTGTACTTGAACGTGCCCCACACGGTGTTCTGTTCTGCAATCGAGTGCTTAATCAAGTAAGGCACGCGACTAGTTAATTTCTCTATTTAACACTTTTTACAGAGCCATTTTGTGCTTAAGTTTTGATATGGGCCGTAAGCGTAGAAATTTCTAGCCTATCGGCCGGCAGTGATTGCATTGATCTTGTCAGTTCTAACCGAATACAATCATCCTTCCGTTTTATGTGGAGCCACGAGTTCGGTCTTAATTAGCGGTAGCATTTACTGTTTAATTGGTGGTGACAAAATGAGAGAAAAGTTGCCGGGCGCTAAGGGAAGATTGATTTTGATAAAGAAAACTTTAGCCACTGGGGCCTGGGTACAGTGCGCGCGTCAGGCTTGGTTTGCAGACATTCTAATAGGAAGGACGAGTTGAATAAAATCCAGCTCTATTAAGAACAGGTGTCCTAGTGTTCTTTTATAGCCTACCACGAACAAGGAATAATATGAAAAAAACAGTAGTTGATTGCGCGGGTGGTGGTAACAATTATTTAAATCAAGTTTGCGAGCTTGAAGTAAACACCAATCCCATTGTTTTTAACCAGTCGTCGAACAAAATGGAATCGGGAAACGCTAATGTTGAGGTACGCACACACACAAACTGTTCATCAGTTTATATTCAAATAGTACAAGAACTTCTGATTATTTAGCTGAGGATAAAGGATTTTGCATATAATTTCCGCTGTGCGTAACTCTTTCGATTTTTTACTTTGAAAATCAACTAGATATCTTCCAGATTTGGCGTGTGATTTTGTAAATAGCACGCTCAGCTATTGTGGAAACTTTCTCATCTTTACCAGCTGTATTTAATCTACAACACTGAAATTCACCTATGTAGTAACAGTTGAATGTATTCGGCTGTGAACCTGTTAAACGCCAGTTTATTAGTGTAAAACAAAGCCAACTGGATGTTTTTAGCGGTTTCTTCTGATTTCAATTTAAATTATGCTAGTTTTATTGGCCATGTATATATTCTTTTGAACTCCTCATTGATAATAGTTGGTATCGCCAGAGATGGTGGAGTCCACGAAGCGCTCCTTTGCAATAACTTCTTTAAACCCTAGTCTCGTGGATCGATAATCACTATTATTTCATTCAATTGTTGTACAATTTATTCTTTGAACCTTTTTTCAACGTGTACAAAACAGTATATTTTAAACTATGACAGAAGCCACCTAAATATTCTACAAAACTCAGTTTTTGCTAACTTGAATTTTTTTCTCATACCTACTTAAACGCTCGAATTTAGGTCCAGATAAACAAAGTGTTACAAGTGACTACAACGACTTGCGCTACTGTTGCATAATGGTTAAAGCGATTACAGTTAAGGTAGTTTATTGCTATTTCTATGTCTATTGACTCCTCTTAATATTATAGAAGGATTTTCATAAGCAGCAATTTTTGAAACGCTCTATGCACAATAGTGAAATTTCGTTAAAGATTACGTAGGAATGTTTCTTGAAGGAGTTTCCGTGTTTCGCACCTGGATTAATTGAAATTACCTGATCTGCGTTTTGACTAACGCAGCTTTCATTGTTCCAGTAATTATCTTTTAGCTTGCTTCATTTGTTTCGTGAGATGCAACTGATGAAGGCCCACGGTAAGATGGGCCGAAATATCTTGCTAAAAGATAATTACTGGAACAATGAAAGCTGCGTTAGTCAAAACGCAGATCAGGTAATTACGTAGGAATGTTGCAGCTGATATTCCGATTAAGAACTGTGAGGTCGACACTTCCAGAGGTAAGGGCTGCGTTTCCAATGCACAGCGCGTTATATACACGCTGCGGTTTGATTTTCAGTCAGTTTCTTGTGGTGCGCTAAAGCTGATCATGGAAAGTCGAAGCCTACCCTCTTGTGGACTATAGTTTCGTTCTTATACGAAAACCCAGTCATATTTAGACGAGTTGAACACTTCACTTCTTAATTCTTGAGCTTATTTCTCACACTAAAACCGCGTAATCCCCGCATCTACGGTAGAATTCTAAACTTACACCGGATATTATTTCGGTTTGAAAATTGTCCATCATTCGTTCTATCACGTTAGTTGTGAACATTGATGTTACGTTATAGTGTCGCTGTTGGACTTTTGATATGTGCATATTCTGATTTTGGCTGCGTAAATAATGCACACCGTGATATGAGCACTCAATGCCTTAGTCCATGTCAATCGGGGAGACCAATGAGTTTAGTACACTGCCCACTTTAAATCCTCACGGGATCGGTACTTTTAAATTATTTTCTGTTATCCACTAACTAACATTTGACTGGTGATTTTCTAGCTGACTTTTTGCGCTAATTTAGAAAGACCTGTACGGGCCTACTTGACTGTTTATAAGTCTTGTTTTTTCTTTTGCTTCCAGAAACCTACTCTGACTGATATGATGCCAACCGACTTGATTTTCATCGATGAAGTTGAAAGTCTACTTCGCCCAATCGGCGATCCTGCCTATCGCACACTGGTCGTTGAAACCGTGATGGTGATTTACGTGATACTGAAGCGAAATCGCGAATTGTCATTCACAGACATCATTGACATTAATATGGTCATTCAAGATGCACTGAACGCATTTCGGGCAGATCATGCCAGGAATCAATTGGCTGAACGGTAGTTTGAATAACGTTCCATTAATGCTTTTGGATTACATAATGTAAATTTGAAAAAAGAACAAGTTTGATAGTTGAATAGTGTTTATTGCGGTTATATATATATATATATATATATATATATATATATATATATATATATAATTGTGTATTTGTGTTGTGCAGCTTGTAAATAATTGGTTCAAATAGAAAAAGAAGGATAAACCAAATTCAGCATGACCGGAAGGTATAATCCCATGTGCACGTTCGTTTCGTAGGCAATGCGTACCTAATAATAAATTAGATCAAATAAGATCCTATTTTGAAAACACTTATATTGCTAAACCTTCGCCTATGTATATATATATATATATATATATATATATATAGTGAGTTCTGATTGAAGTCGCATCGTCTAAAACTATATGAAATTCACTCCAATGATATACAAATTTATATAAGAGATTATACTGTGTGGTTGTTCCACACTCCTCGCCCAAATATTTCGTGGATATAGGACGAAATACCGGCTCCTAATGATAACTCGCCATTAACAAATTCCATGGTCTGAGAAACTAGCCTCAATTACGTAATTAATTGGCTGTGGCATGCTTACATTTGTACTCTGTCCATATAGGTGCCAGCCATCATAGAAAAGCCATTAAGTTTTTAATTATCCTGAAATTGCGAAAGTTCGCATTATCTTGGGCATTGTACCATTTTCTGTCATCTGATAACGTTATAATTGACTGAGTTTTGTTTGCACTATATTTTGTTCCATTCACGCCCAAGTTTTGATGATCTATATTTGGTCAATTTTTGAATGCCTTCTAACAGGCCATCTTTTTACACGAATTTGTAGTTGATAGATTTGTGACGAGATGTACACTATTCCGAAATTAGAGCATTAAATTGGCTTTGTGTTAAGATCTGTTTCGTCCATGACTACAGATGCTAGCACGTCAGACTGGCCTCAGGTTTCATTATTGTCAACTAAGTATGCAAGCTTTTCTATTCTTGTCAATATTGAACCGTTGAAGCAAGACGTGACATAAGCTGCCTACACCTGAGAAGCTGTTTTGTTCAGTTTTATTGTACGTATGACCTGTTGAGCGTCAGAAGGCCGTTATCCGCATCAGCAGTTACGAGTCGAATAAATAAGGAGTCAATAGCACTAGCTGATAAACCTTTGGAGAAGAACACTTACAAATTCTGCTCGTTAGTTCACGAAGGCGTATGTGTTTTCAAACTCATTCGTCCCGCATTTATTGACAAAATATATAGTGCATATATGGCGTACGTCCAGTTCCTACTGATGAGTCGCCAGTAGGCACGAAACGTATTTACATATAGGGCGTACGTCCAGTTCCTACTGATGAGTCGCCAGTAGGCACGAAACGTATTTATACATGAGATAGCACGTTTTCATTCTCGTTTGGCATATCCTTCTCATAATATTTGAACTAGCTTTTTTACTAGCTACAACAGGCGTATGGCGTAAACGCCTGTATTTTATTTCTCAGCAATCAAGTATATACATCTAATTTATTAATAAATGCCTAAATAAGCGGAGTGCACAGGAGATTATACGGTCCTTCATGCTCTCTTTTGTTTATCCTTTTGGTCATATTTGAACTAATGTGTTGCTAGGTGCGCAACAGCTAATACACAGTTGCATATATATTAGTTTTCAGCAACAAATAGTAGCTAACTGTTAAATAAGCCGAGTTGTTTTTTTTTAAATGTAAAGATTGTTTAAGAAGAATCCGAAACCATTTGAATGATAGCGTCCGTTCTACTAAAGCGTTTATTCGAAAGAACACAGGCTGCCGATTAATTTGGGGCTATATGTTGAGAATTATACTCTATTACTATGGAACCAACGTAGCTAGTCCTCGTTCTCCTTATATAAGCATGTAAATGAAGACAAAAATGCGAAAATTTGACGAAACAAACTATGTCGTGAGTGAACTAGTTATATCCCTTCATAAAATCATGACAAATGAGCTGGAAATGAAGTTACGAAATGTCGACTGTCCAGGACGGAGCCAATCTATATTTGCAATGGATTGCAAACGTTGTGTTGATGCATTCAAGGCAATGAGTTTATGTGGATTAAAGACATATCCACGTCGTGCACCTGGAAACGAGAGCGGCGTTAAATTCTGTGGAGCATCGGGTGCAAAACAGTCGCCCATGTCAGCAAGAAATTATGGGTAAAAGTACCAGACCAGTCTTACGGAAAAAGCTTCTATCAATGACTCCTCTGCGTGAATACATCCAAATCTACCTATGAGTTTTTTAACCTTCTCGTACGTCCGTATACAGTGTGATGTAAGCCTTGCTACAGTTGCATTTAGCAGATTAAGCAAACCACTTTGAAATCGCCCTTTCATTTCTCGAAGTGAGTACGGAGTACTGTCAAGTCTTTTATATCACAACTGAACTAATTTGTTAATAGGTTCGCAACACCTAATACATACTTACTGTCAAGTCTTTTATTATTAACTGAAATTTTTAGCCATTTCGAGCCGGTATGCATAAACCAGGTCTATTTTAACATTTCATTTGCGGATATTTTTGTTTCATCTATTTGGATGGTATGTGCCATTTTGGAATGGGCGACTTAATGTTCTTTAACAGCTTTCATATAACTACAAACCCTTATAGCCTTGAGATAGTGCATGCAATACCAATGCACCACTTTTAGTAGTATGGTTATTGTTAAATTAAAAAAAACTATTGGAATTGTTAATAGGATTTTCTATGCATTGGTTTATCAAGTACTTGAAAATTCCTATCTATAAGAAGTGGTGCCGTGAGTCGATAACCCGAAGGATTTCCCACATCAAAGTTTCGTAGGCTCTAGATTATGCGCAATTATCATTCCAACGAAATTTCATTCTCCTAATTTAGAAATAAATTTGAATAGCTTCGAAACTGGTATTTATTATAAATGTTTAACGATTAAGTTGGCGAACACGTAGCTAATCATCAGGAATTTACTACAGTTAACGAGTACATTTATTGAGTTAAATTTCGCGTTACGCCATGGTATCGGGCGTATTAGCGCTGTTTTACATTTCGAAGTGTTCCATAAATTTTTCAGAATAAAAATATATTTGATGCAAGCAAAATGGGATCTATATATTTTTTCACTCTTTTAGTATGCCTAAGAATTGATGCTATTTCACGCTAAAATGTATTACACTAAGAAGAATTTTTTTGGTATTTATTAAACTTATTTTGGTTGCATAGATTGCATCTGTACTATGCGGCCTATTTATTGTCCTGCTCATCCTCTAAGATGCTTCTATTAAATGTTATAAACGCATCCTTTTGTTAAAGTACTTAAGATAGTTTTCGAATTATACAGCGCACTTAAAAAAACTAAATTCCTCTTAAAAATCGGCAATGTGCCTTATAATCCTGGGCGCCTCATGCGTGAAAAAAACCTGGCGTTAGAGAAATATGAAATGAAATATTATAAATAGCCGGAAAACTGCCGGGTACCGTTCCGTTCTGCTGTAATGTAGCTCATTACATAACGTCACTAGCATTTCTGTTAAAAAAAACCCGGTATTGCATTTTGCCTGTCTTATTTACCAATCACATTTAATGATTTCATCGCTTTTCTTTACTTACCTATTCTGCCTAACTAATTGTTTTATTATTCTTTTTTATTTCCTAAAATTTATGCATACTTAGATACGTCAATATATTACAGCGGGTGATATTAATTTGTTTAAGCAAATTAATTAAATTTATGTTGCTATTGTTAAAGTGGACAGTAAAAGTGTTATTGGTAATGTGTTCAAAATGCGCACTATAATCCTGTGTGAAAAAATACCCGTTCGTAGAAGGCGGGTCTTATTGTCCATAAAATGCTGTATTTTCGATTCCATGGAAATTATTTTTATAGGTATAATTCTTCTATTAGTTTAATGTTCAATTTTTCGCGAACTAGACAGCATTTAGCAGTATTTTGTTGTAGAAATAAAGTTATACTGCTACAACGTTCGTAATTCATTTAGAATCAGTGCGTCTAGTCGAATTCGTCGTGTTGGTGTAATGTAAGTCAGCGGCACATATTTTTGGTTTGCTTCTTCGGGAGTAAACTTGCTTGTTTTATTGCCTTCAACATTTCATAATTTTGCTTGCTACCGCACTATTGATTAATCTATATGTTGCCCACGAAAACTTCCAATTACTCTCTGGCTTTTCTCGCTCTCTCACGCGCAAACGAACGAGCACACACACCTGATCATATCTAATCTCTTTCTCTCTCTCTACCTCTATCTCTCTTTAACTCCTTTGTTGATCATTTTTTCAATTCTTATGGTGAAGATAGATTTGCGAAAGAACGCGTACTTTGCATGCTAAAAATAATCTGTTTGATTTATCTTCATTTTGCGATTAGCTATTCAGTCGTGCTGTTGTTCAGTGTTTCGAAATTTTTTCGGTGAACCTTCTACAAAATTTCCAAATTTACCCTGTTTTTGCGTATCTGATCATTTTTAAATGGTAGAATGAATTTATTTTGTGTTCATGTTTAAAAGTTCTGTTTTGTAGAAAAGATAACTACTTATTTTGCGGCTGATAAACTTTGTTATTATTAGAATTGTTAGATCAGCTTTTATGTTATGTATATTTTTAGTGCAGATTTATGAATAGATTTAGATTATATGTATTTATGCCAGTATAAAATAAGTATTATATACTGTCGCAAGGGAAATTCACTCTGTTGACCAGTTTCGTCATTATTACGAACTCTTGAGGGGATGTCCAGAATTCTTCCGTGGACGGAACCCGAGCCGAACACATTTTTTCGGAGTCTGGGACTCCTTCCACTGCGCCACTCGTGCCGTATGCTACAGGCAATTTGCTCCGGTTCGAGACCCATCTGCCGAAATTTATGGATAGTACTTGAAGGGTTTCCTATAAAGAAAAACCGGTCTACTGGATGAATTGCCTCTGATACATTAGGCAATACTTATTTTATACTGATATATATATATATATATATATATATATATATATATTTAAAATTATAATGGTATAATACGATATATATGTTGTCGGTTTAAATTAAATGTTGCATTAGGTAGTAAATGCATTTTATCTACTTGATTGGTGTCGTTCTCATTGTGCATTCATCGGTAGTAACTAGAATTGCCACAGCCAGAAGCATTGTGTTGTTAGTCCTAAAACCCCTCCGTTACGTCACCGTGCATTGTATGTACCTTCTGTGCCCTCAACTGAATACTCGTGAGTATTGCTTTCGCCACGTGTTTCTAACTGTGCATCCCCATCCGGGTATTATGCTTAAACTGTAAAGATCACATTCGAAATTTCTGTTCAATAACACCCTAGATCCGGTGGTGTGAAGTTGAAAATTTAGTGGTTTAAATAGCAATGGGTTTATTCGTTTCATTCATTCGAGTTTATACCAAATTAGGAATAATACAGCCTATGTTCTCCAACCATGTTCCGTAGTGAGTGAGCCTCTCTTGGTTTTTGATGCATAGCTTAGTTTCATTAACTAGGCTATTCTGAATGATATGCATCAGATTCATAAATATTTTATTTTATGGTATATTTAAATAAAAGTTTAATGACGTTATTTAGTTGAATTCTTTTTAAGCGTACATTTTACTTTAGGCAATTTAATGTTTGCGATCTTCATCCATCGTGGCTCTTTTATTAATTTTGTACTCTTTTTTTCTTGCTTCTCTTCATCGATTTTATCCACCAGTCCACTTCGTTGATAATTTTTGAGGTCTGTATAAGCTTATTGCATTGGAAGGTAATTCTACTAATGAGTGGCTGAAGAACTATGGTCAATGCCTGTTCATCAGTTACAGCTAAAATTTGAAACTGCTCTAGTTTACAGGAACGTGGTAGACTGTAAATGCGTTGCGGTGTACTGTTGTACCCATGGAGTTGTTTTAATATAAAGTCTCTAGTCTCAAAAACGTTATTCAGGTATGAAATAAATACTCTCAAACAAGAAAAGAAAAATTGAATTAAATCGAAGTTTTAAATTCATCCTGTTAAATTTATTCTGACAATGGGGCTCTTGCATGACACATGTATATATATATATATATATATATATATATATATATATATATATATATAACATACACAAATGAACTTGGACACCGTTACAGTGTGACCATCAATACTTAAAATACCCTATTAACATCGAGCAAATTGCCGAACAAAAACAAATATTAGCATGAGAAAGGAGTGTTACTTAATTTAAGATAGTGTTATCTGTCTTTTGAAATAATTTGTACATCGTGAAAAAAGTGGTTCAAATGTTCATAAGAATCTAGAGTCGGATTATGTGCATCTACTATTGAATCGATGGAGGGAGCCGATCGTGATAAGTCTATGAATGGTGAATTAGCTTATATACGGTGTAATTTAGAATGCATTGATGGTGTGTGTACGAAGGATTAGATATCAGTTATTCAATATAAATGTCGATGGTAATTGAAGTTTACGCAAAATAAATGAATTATACAAACGGGTTAGCTTAAATATAGCCTTAAGCATACGTGGTGAGTGTAAATCCGTCTGCCGGTCTGTGTATCTCACTATAAATCGTTTTCGTTTACTACTTGCCAGAGTGAATTCAGCCACGAAGATTTTATGACAGTGCAGCATTCAAAAAATATTTGTAACTACCACGTGTTATTCAGATTTCTTAGAAATTTTGTCAAGTTTAGTGACCAAACGTTGTTTCAAGAGCAAAACTCAAGTGTTAATTTTTATTATTTACGTACATATTATTATGCATAGATCTATTAGCTTTAATAATCTGGCCCTTCCCGGCAGGCTTTTAAAATTCACTTTATACAGTTGATAAATTTTGGTGCTAATGATAAACGTTTTTCTAATGATAAATTTACTTATTTCGATTTTATTCCTATGATAGCTCGTAGTGTTATTTTTATAATTTTTTGTTTCGCATTGAACTGTAAAGATAATTTTATTTAGTTGAATTTAACATTTAAAGGTAGCCGTACTTTTCGAAAATGGCTTGGTAAGCGAATTTTTGGTAAATGTAGCTTTAGAAAGACTCAGCAAATATGTTAAGGTAAAAGGAACCTGTAACCACGCAATTGATATCAGGTATATTTGTAGTTATTTATTCTTTGTTGCGGTGACATATATATATATATATATATATATATATATATATATATATATATATATATATATATGCAGTGTATATAATTAATTTCAAATAGGACCAGAATGATATAACAAAACCGGCATGAACGAAATATATAATCTCATGTACACATGCGTTTCGTGCTTACTGTCGACTCATCGGTAGGAGCCGGTTTTACAATCTATACTCATTTTGTATTGAGTCAATACATGTGGGACAGTTTGACAATACATTCTTTTATATGAATGTGTATTCACGCAATGATGCATCAAACTTCGAAGCCAACTCACAATATTTAGGCCGTTTCTCGCAATTTATCCCATATTGTTATCTTTTACTGAATTGACAGGTAGTATTGTGTCATGTTTGTAGACACAAGCTCGTACCATTTATTGAAAGTTCTTATTTTCGTCTTATTTATTGTTTAAATTAGATTAATTTATTAGCTGCATGCATGCTAGTATCTACAATAGTCTAGTCATTGATGTTTATTGCTCACCATGAAGGTGTTAGATTCAACACATTATTCTGCTTTTGTGCATGTTAAACTTTCACGTGCTCCAAGCAAGATGCTTCCACGTTTGTAAGGTTGGTGTTTGTATACAATCTAAACTAAATAACCAAGAATTACAGACGGTAAGATAGTCGTTGCATTCAGAATCGAATTAATTTTAGGAAATTGATTATAGAATAAAAGAATTAGGTTTATTAAAATTGTCGGGATAAAATGACTTACTAAGTTTAGCTATTCAAAGTTCAGAGGGGTAATAAGAAAAATGTGGGCTTTGCTAGACATGTATTCCATATATATTTATGTAAAAGTAGTTTGCAAAGGGCAGATAGCGGAACTTTGTGGTATCATTTACTAGGGCCAATTTAATATGAAATAGGAAAATGTTTACGTTATACACTATGTTACTGATGGTAGTCATTAAGTGAACAAAAGTTGCATATTTATCACCGAATACAAACACTCGGACAGAGCAGAGACACTTGATGCTTATTTTGTACTGACAAATGTATTAACATAATGGGTCAAGTGTTTATATCGAGATCGTAATCTTGATTATAGCAATTGTTATCATCGCCCGCGCAAGCAATTTTCGTTTAATTATATAAGTGTTGGTTTCAATATCAGTTCCGTATATAGCATGGTGTCTGCTCTATAATGACAGATTGGGGATTGTGAGTTTGAACTTCAAATCTAAATGGATTTCTTAAAGACTCCACCTAAAGAATTGGCTAACAAAAATATGTAACTTAGAATATAATTGGAAATCGTCTATAATGTGCTGCTTTGTGGTTAGAGCAACAAATTCTGAGTCAGACATTCCCAGGTTCGAACTATGTCCGCGGCAAATACTGGACAGTATGGGAGGAGCTCCCAATAAGAACGAAATCGGTCCACTGAATGAATTGCTTTTTCTACACTATACAATACTTAGTTTATACTGAAAAATGTATGCACATAATGGGTCAGGTGCTTATATCAAGATCGCAACCTTGATTAAAGTAATGCAGAAACAAAACAAACAGACGAGCAAACACACTTGCACGAGAAACGAATGCACAATCTTACCCCCAAAAGGGGTATAAAAACTCACCCCAGGATCCTTTTTGAAATTTCTTGATTGTTTTTTTGATCGTCTTTTTTAAAAATTCGTGCTTCTCCTTTGAACTACACCATAATATAAACCACAAAATTCGAAATCAGAATCCGAAAAAGGACGACCACAGGGTTTCTCCAAATATCAAGCAAGAAATTTTAAGAAGAATTTTGTGTTCTGTTGTCACACCCCTTTTGTCGCAAAAGTAAAGTCTGTTAAAAGTGGGAAAAACATCACGGGAAATAAGATCATTAAAAAAGACGGTATTCTAAGCATAGATATTAAACATGATTGCACTAAAAGAATGACCAGATGAAATAAACCTGGAAATTAAATAACACAAATAGGTGCACTAAATTACTTTCCAACACAAGATAAAAATCTTTTATACTTAATTTGCAATTTAAGTTTTTGCCTAGTTTATCTTAATCGAAACATTTACATCATTATCTTTCCTGAAATACTTTCAAATAAATTTACTTTCATCTATTCAATGAGTGTGTGGTATGAGTTCAGTTTCAAAATAATACCTGAATAATGGTTAACACCATCAGAATGCAATGGATAATTATTGTTACCACAACGAACATTGTGAATATCGATGATTTCGTGGAGTTTGCTTCATATCATTACTAATTGCTCATCAAAATGTATAAATGCGGAGTGAAATTTATAAAAGGACAATTTATCTCCGACCGATCATCACAGTTGTCAGAGTAATCCGCTTACATATCCTGCTCGCCTGGCTATTGAGAGAACTTCGTTGGACAATCAATTTTATGATCGTGTATTAGTATTCGCAATATCGGGCGTTTGGTCACACCGCACACTAATTCCGTTAATCAGGATGGACTGACGTTAGCCAAACTGTGCAAGAGCCTTTTGACAAACTGAGTTCATTGAAGATTAAGCATTCAAACCTTTCGGTTACACCACACTTTGTCGCGTCATCACGTTTTAGCCATCTCAGCCTTACAAAATGACATCAAGAGTGTAATTTAAGTTCCTTAATTTGAGCGTAGAGATCATATCGTGTCACTAATACTACAGATTGTCAATTTTCCATGGAGAAGTCAAACAGACAAGTGATGGCTTTTATTTGGATTGAGAACGAATACCAACAAAACGGTGTTAGATATGTCGGTCGTACGTTCACAACAGGTGTGCAATGGTATACATTTTTTGAGAAATAAATAACCTTTGGTTATTCAAAATTTCTCCGTCTATCCGTAATATTTCCTTTATTAATTCATTCCATAATAATTTCAAGAACGTGAAGAGATCTGATTTAGTTTGTCTTATTGACATGAATCGTTATGATAACCGCTGTACTAGCGGTCTGGGTGTTCGTTTATGTTATCAACACCAATGAAATCGAAGAATGTTGAACTGTATAACTGGTATATGCGTGTGGCGTAAGCTACGAGTATGCTATGTACGTGACTGCATAGAAATTGAGCAACTGATGTTTCCAGTCAAGTATAATGCATGTAAGACTACTTTGGATGATAGACACCTATCTCATTTTCCATACTTTGTCAGATCGCCGTCGTATTTTAAAGGGGACCATGAAAGGTCGAAACGTGTTAGTACGTGTGACTGATGATAGTTTTCCATGTTTGGTTAGATGAAATGTGATTGGTGTTTACCTCACGTTCGTAAACTTTATTTAAAAAGCCTTCTGGTTATACCACATTTTATCAGACTACACATGAAATTTTAACATTTTGAGGTAAGGCATTTAGGTAAAACAGCTTTTAAAATATTTCTTGTCAAAATTCGCGCTTGTTTTTTCATTGACGTACTTTTTAACTTTTCAGTTTATGCTTAGCTCTAGGCTCCAAACTTTGCTGGTTTACCTTTTCTCCTTTATCTTATCAACGAATCTCTTTACCTTTTTGCATTTCACAAAGTTTTACTATTGCTTGGTGTTTTTCGATATGATCGATCGTTTTTAACTTTTATGCCTTATTCATTTGCACAGGAATCTATTATACTCTTATCCAAAAATCTAACTGTTTGTGTTTGCATTTGTATAATTTTTCCGAATTTATTTGTTTCTATTTATCCTTGCGTCCATTGGCCGATTGGTTACTAAACTCGATGCGCGCACGGAATGTATTACTATTGGCAATTACTATATGACCGGTTTTACGCAATAGCGAACCTGTATGTCCGCTACCACGTAGGAAAAGGCGCGAGTCGTGGCCAGAACAGGATATAATGCCGCTAACTGACTGGTCGGCCTATCAGGACTTTCTGTCGACCCCGCCCGTTGTTAAACGGGGCACTGCCAGCTATTTGGCCCGTGCTGCATTGGACAGGTTGCTACAAAGTGAGTTATACCTGGGCGACATGAGCCGCACGTCTTGCAGTATCTCGTAGTCGGGGCTGTGCACGTTGCACTGCATCAGTGATACTGGCGGTTAAACGGTTACTTATTAGTGCGGTGATTGTGACACATTGATAGTTTTTTTTAATTAGACCATGTACTTTGTGTTTTCATTGTAGTCATGTTCTACTCAGCCTGACTGCATGTCTCGTGCAAAATATGTTGTTGGTCATGCGCTGTCGAATTGAAACAAGTGCAATTGCAAATCTGTGCCATATTTAAATGGAATGCATTTCAGTATTGCATAAATGCGATTAAACCCCTCTCGTAGTGCGCATTGCATGCATTATAAACCTTGTAACTAGTTACGGTTGAAAAACGTCATTCTCCTACTTGCATGCAACCAATATCTTTCAGCTCATAGTGTATCATAATATTGAAATGAATTTTCATAGATTTAAGCTTGTTTTTCCACTATTTTAATGATTATTTTCTTGATTTTATATCACCGTTCGTCTGCTTTGTGTTACAGTGCAATGAAAGTAATGAATCTAATTTTAAAACCCATATTTACTCTACAGTTATTTCGGTTTTATTTTTCCAACTCTTTCTGATAGTTCTTTGCAGCCAGTTGCTGGGCAAAGGACTGCGAATATTTTTTGTTAAATTTTCTTGTTTTTTCGTGGTCAGAACTCTTGACAAGGTTGTACTAATAGAACTTCTTTTCGTAAGCTTAAACATGCTTGCGATAGGCCTAAAACAGGCCGTTGCTTCGTACAAAGGCATCTTGTTTAAATACTGTTGCCGAGATAGGGCTCATATCCTTCCTGTCTTACCTGCGCTGTGCTTAATTAGGATTTTTTTTCAGTTTTTGTATGCAATTCTAAGTACTTAGATCCATTGTTCCGCAACTTCGGTCATGGTTTAGCCTTGCCTTTCGTGTTTACAGCTGGATTAGTTTTAAAACGAAAGTGTATTGAAGTAAAACTTTCAAATCAGCTTAATTAACTCTAAGTTATCATTCATAAATATTGGCAAAGGCACCTTCATTGTTCGACTCAGGAGACGTAATCAACTGATTTAAAAGTATGCTCTCTCAGTTGTTGTGTATTTTCTCTTTTCAATCGGAATGCAAACTGCGACAAACATTTGTAATTTGGATTGCTATTTTCGCAAATTTTAGCCGCTAAAGTTTTGTAACATTTCGTTCTAAGTAATTGTCAGTTAAGTATTCTTTCTTGCTTAGCTATCGTCTAACTATTTTTCGGTTATGCTGATAACGCTGGTAGGTACGATGAGTGCTAGAAGTAATTATTTTAATAATTTACCTTTGATGTTAACCAGTAATAAAATCTGTCCTATGTACATTACCTTCCGTTGGTAATTGTTGCGCTATACGCGAATGATTAGTCTCGTGTGAATTATGACTGCAGATGGTTGTAAGTGGTTTTCAATTAATTACAAGACATGAAGTCATTTGACTAGCTAATTGACGTCAGCATAACAAATCTTCACTTAAGCGATGAATTTCTCGTATGCTTAAGAATGAACGAACTGTGCTCTTTTTTTCCGTCGAGTAAACTGGAACATCTGACCCTCTGTGAAGTATACTGTTTTTCGTTTATTTTATTTCACTCTTCAACTCTATGTTTGTAATTTTTATCGATTTTTTTTAAAAATAACGTAAAAATCAGCGGCTGAAGCTGGCAGCTATGTTTATCACTTATAAGTACTGAAAATTTGTAGCAAGATCAAAAGAGTATCTCGTTAACAGTTTTAAATATCCATCAATCATTTTGAAGTTTTATCATCATCATTATCGTCACTGACAGCAATAAAATAGCTTATGATAACCGATGCTTCTCTGCCATATAACCATGAGAGAAATAAGTAAATACAATGTAATAATAATGATAATGAATATAATTATGATAGAAATATTTATTTTGACAAGGCAAGTAAAATTGATTTATGAAGGGAAGTATTTAGTTCAGATGGTGAAACTTACCTTGGTAACACACAGAAATGAGGCAACCTAGATCTCTACACAACACTTTTATTGTCAAGTTAGATTAAAGACAGCGATATTGGCAATACAGCTAACACATTGGGTTGACCAATACTGTGGTATTACCTTGTGGACGCGAATCAGCTGAATTGGATTGCTCTTAGAAATGAATCAGTGGTTTGGATGGCGAAAATACTGTCTCTTTCGTGACTCTGGTTATTACCTTGTGAATGCATGTCAGCTGAATTGGTTCATTATTAGAAACGAATGCCGGTGGTTTGGAAGAAGGCAGCTATTTCAGTTTTATTCATGGGTGTAGGTAGTTAAAGGGTTTTGATTTAATCCTTACATTTTTGCGGTTTATTATTTGTTCAATAACCGCTGCTGTGCGACAAATTAGCGTCACCTTTCGGTTTTACTGTTTTTATCTCCTCATAAATGCTGTCAGTGAGGACACTGATGGTTATAACGGTTGTTTGGAACAGGTTTGTGCATTAAGAATAAAATAAATGGTCAATTTTAAACAGATAAATAAAACAAAAACATACTCTTCAGCTACACATTCTGACACACAAACACACTTCATAGTCATCGTCGTCACATAACAGAAAATTGGTAACGTTATAATCGAAAAGCCTAGATGCGGTTGTCCCACCTATTGGTCTGACATAAGTTTTTGTTCTCAGTTAGTTGGTTTTCTGTTGTGCCCTGGTGATAACTGATGTAGGTTGACATGTTTCAGACCTTGCGAATTATTGCACTGGTTCAATATTGAATTGACGTTTATCTCAATTTAGCAAACTTGATTGCAAAATTGTATCTTTAATGTTTCCCGATACTAAAGATCGGCCAATAGTCCTTCTAGTTTATAAACCCCAAAATGCGATTGAATTCAATTTGTGCGTTATTTCCTTTAAAACAGTATCTTTTTTAAGATTATTTGCCGGTTTTCACTTGTTAATTAATAAATTTTTATGTTTGTGTTGATAATGAATGACATCAACAATCTGGCTGGCTCAAAACAAATTTAATCTGTAAACCTATTCTTGCGTGACATTTAATCAGTTTCTTTTACTGAACGATTGCGTATAATTTCTCCTAATTTTTGTCTACGTGATAGATTTTTGTATATCCCGGAAAAATTAAATTTTACCCATTGGGTATTCTCCATTGATTGAAAATTTTAAATTTTACCTTTAAAATATTTACTATTTTATTCGTAGAAAGTAATTTGTGATATAAATTGAAAGAAATCAAACAAATTTCATCGGTTGGTAGTATATATTCTAGTTTTTCTTAATCCATTTTATATTTAACAGTTGAGTTATTTTTTCAGAAGTGGTCTTAAATTTGACACACCTGTTGCTTTCGCAGCCGTTACGAACAAATGAGTATTTGTTATATCTACACCTTTCAAAGAGGCTTACTCTCGTTTTTGATGTCGAATTCGCACAATTTAATGTGGTATTTTATTTTTTATTTGTTTTCAACCTTTTCTTCAAATGTATGAATTTTGAGTGAGCATTATCACATAAATTGCAAAATAGTTATGATAAAATATATTTTGATAAAAATTTAATTTCTATTTTTTTTGATAACTTGCTACGCTAAAGTAATATTAGATTTGATTTTGGAGCAATTGTAGTACTCGATGATGTTTGCCATATTTGATCGCCAAGGTATTTTTGTTATTAGCATTGATTTGTTGTGACATAGTTACTTTCTTTCAATAATTTAAACATTTTCTGAATTTTAAATATTAATTTTATCGCATAATGGTGGTTTATTATGTAAAACAGTTATGCTTCATTGATATTTTAGCCTAGTGAACCATTCGTACGTTCCTTATCTCTACTGTTGACTATTTTTGAAACTTCGCCCCCGTTAAACGTTTCCCTAGCATATTTGATTTTAAATATTGTTCTAAGAGCAAACAGTTAAAGAACGAATTGCTACCCTCATCTTAATGTGATTTTCAATTTAATTCTTAAAATATTATTTTCTATTTACCGTTTTTCATAAGCTACTTAACAATTTTGCATCTGTGTAATTTAGCACCCGCCCTAGTCAATTTTATTAATAAAGCTGCTTTGCTAAACATTATTTCTCTGTCATCTTTAATGCTTTAAAATAATGTGATATTGGTCATCCATGTTAAAAAAGGTTGTCAACTCTTCCGTTTCGTATAAAGTAAAAAGAAAAAATATCGGCAAGCCTAGATATGAAGCGTTTAGTTATTGCGAGAACATCAACTGCTATTTGCTAATTCATGCCGAAAAAGCGCGCCTGGGTATTCCATTTTTTATTATATTTGTAAGAAGGATATGCACCTGGCTTAATCAAGGTTACGATCTTGATGTAAACAGCTAACTCGTTATGTACAGATATTCGTCAGTATAAACTAAGTATTGTTTAGTGTGGTCAAAGCAATTCATCCAATAGACCGGTTTAGTCCTTATAACATCCCTTTAGTTCTAAATAACCATCCATATTCTGTCCGTGGAAAATTCTAGACAGTACGTGATGAATTACCAATAAGGACGAAACCGGTCTACTGGATGAATTGCCTTTTCTACACTATACAGTTCTTAGTTTATTCTGACAAATGTATATGCTGAATGGGCCGGGCGTTTTAATCAAGATCGCAACCTTGATTAAAGTAATTGTTATGACCGCCCGCGCAACCAATTTTCGTTCAATTATATAAATACATCTGGCTTAATTGTTTTCGTATTGATACCACGATTATAGTAAACGGTTGGATGCCTTTTTACATTTTTAATGGTTTATGCGTTTAAATATTCTGTGATCAAATGCCAGCTCTATTCGCCTAAATGTTACCAATCTACTTGTGCCAATAATATGAACATGCGTTTGAGGCGTAAATATGACTTGAAACAGTTGAATTATTGCCACATACTTGTCAGGAATTCGATTGGATCTAAATTGTTCTAATGTAAATTTTGAAGGCGATATGAGTCGAATAAGTGGCTGGCCTAACAATTACTTACGATATAGTACTCAACTAAGATAACTTATGGGTAGGCTCAATGCACATTATCTGGTTGCAGTATTTGAAAGCCAAGTTCACTAGCTAGTCTGGACTAGACGGCCACTAAACGAATGTGCATGAGATTATACTTTCCGTTCATGCTGCCTTTGGTTTATCCTTCTGGTCACAACTGAACTAACTTGTTACTAGGTTCGCAAAACCTAATACATACTTGCATATATATTAGTTCTTCGCAACAAACAGTATTTAACTGTAATATATTGAATTGAATGATGTCATGCTTACCGCGAAATGTGATAACTGATATCGATGAAGGCCAGAGTGTATGGTTTAACTGGAGTAACAGGTGTTCGGAAATTGTTGTAATTCTCAATTTGGGTGAACTTTAGCATAAATTTATATCCATCAGGTTGGTATCATGTACCGACTCGGAAACCATAGTGTTAGTATGCGGTACTCATCGATTTCAAAAAAGGTATCAGTTACTAACACAATAGCCATAGTGTTAGTACCCTTTACAGACTCGGTATATATATTATATAGTGTGAGTTGGCATTGAAGTCGCATTGTCGTTGACTTTAGATTATGTTAACTTCACTATTACAGGTTTACACATTCGTCTAGGAGATTGTACCGTCCTATTATTCCACATTCTTCTACCAAATATATAGTGGTTAAAGGGCGTAATACCGGCTCCTACTGATGAGTCGCCAGTAAGCACGAAACGAATGTGCATGAGATTATACTTTCCGTTCATGCTGCCTTTGGTTTATCCTTCTGGTCACAACTGAACTAATTTGTTACTAGGTTCGCAAAACCTAATACATACTTGCATATATATTAGTTTTCGCAACAAACAGTATTTAACTGCACTATTCCTTTTGTCATTCTTGTGGTATCGCATTGAGGAGTACCGGCTAGGTTGGTTGTGTCTATGTCTCAGCTATCCGCCGTCATGTGCTATGTACTAGGCTACTCAGAAAAGTTCACTAAATTTCGTGAACCGCACAAAAGGACGACAAGCATTCTTCGTGGTTGGTATCAGCTAAAAAAGGCATGCCACGCCGTACGCCACCGTTTACTAGACAAATGGTTGGGGGAAACCTTTCGGACGATGCTGGAATACAGGTTTTGATGAAGAGAAAGTTTTATTCTAATTTGAAACGAGTGTCCAAAGGTCCATAATCGTTTGCGATAAGCTGCTCATAAAAATGGTTTCGCTGTCAAGATAAACAGTATACCTCTGGAGATGCACATACTCAGGCAAGTTCACATTCATTCGAATAAAAGTACGTGCAATAACGGAAACTAAATGTTGTTCGTACACATAATTAAGCAATCATTAATTGCGCGTGTCGCCATAAAATTTGTTTAAATAAAATTTGCGAGTTTGACATAAACATCAGTTCCGTTAGATTTAAATTTACTGGTATAAATTAAGCATAGCATTGTCGAAAAGACCATTCATCCAGTACACCGAAACGAATGTGCACGAGATTATACTCTCCGTTCATGCCGTCTCTTTTAACGAGGCTGTGCATACATGCTTTATAAAGTGTTTGTGCTTCAAAACACGAATTATTTCTGAATTAAAATGACTAAACCGTCATATTTTAGTGGTTATTCAATTAAATTTTCTCTTGCTATTATTTTATCATTCAAACAAGCTAGGTTGGATAGTTACGATTTTCTAGTTTGAGATCAACGATTTAGTCTATTCGAGCAATTGCTTACTGATTGGCTTTCTATACCATTGAATTGGTTAACTTTATTTCAGTTGATATTCCGAATGATAATTAGCACAGCTCGTCAACTATAATTTGAACAACTGAGATTTACACGGTGGGAAAAGGTAAAAATTCTCTTGTTTTAAATTGGACTATTACGAAATCGAGAATTAGAGTTAATAGGCTATCGTCATAAATATATGTCGTACATCTGGTCAATGAAGTTTAAAATCTGCAGTAATTAAATAAACCAGTTGATGATAGCTTGGCTGGTCACGCAACTTACTTGAAGTATTTAAATAAAGTTTGCGAGCTGGATGTAAAAACAAATCTCTTGGTATTTGAACATTCGCACTACAGCAAACCTACCTTCAGTCACACGTACTATGTCAACTGGTAAAATACAATGAGATTGATGTTTATACTAGGCTCGCAAACTTTATTTAAATAATTAGTCTTGACTTCGGCGAATACAATGATCGTTTAATTGTATTTTCTTAAAAGAAGCCTGTGGACTTGTAGCGAATGTCCCTCTATTTTATTAAACTGATCAAGAATCATAACAGAACTGCACCTAAAGGAAACCCTGCGATAAATTTGCTATGTGGTGTGGTTGGTGCATTAAAATACAGAATTGATGTTTATCTAAAGCTCAAATACTTTGTTTAAATAAATTCTACTATTTTTATACAAACGTTTCATTGTTACATTGTAGGTATTTTGACCTTGTTAGACTTTCTTGTGACTAGGTGATTTTAAAGTGTACTTTTTGGTCTAATGCCTGTTAGATGTGGATAGGACAGTTTTTACTTCGTTTACTGAATACGACCTTTATGAATTTCGCTAGTTTTAAGCCACATTAAAAGAAATAATTAAATATCAACTTATGTGAGTTTTTTTAAGGCAGCTTTAAAGTTCAAATTGAATTCAAATATTGCGATTCGTAGTTCTTCTTCGAGTCAATGAGAACAAAACTTGTTCCCTCTTAAGCAATGCTCTGCACGAACGCGAAAAAAGATTAATATCAATCTGTATTTTTGTTAATGCAATTTATTGACAAAATATATTGTAATCATAGTCACATGCTTCGCTTAAAATTGAAAAAATGTACAACAGAAATGAATATCTATTCAATTATCTGGACACACAGCCATCGAGGTTACAAAAGAATCGCTTAGCGCGATTATTCTGCTGCCTCTGTGTGTGCCAAGCTTCGCGTTGT
Source organism: Eudiplozoon nipponicum (assembly GCA_029291075.1). Taxonomy (NCBI): domain Eukaryota; kingdom Metazoa; phylum Platyhelminthes; class Monogenea; order Mazocraeidea; family Diplozoidae; genus Eudiplozoon; species Eudiplozoon nipponicum. Next base: position 82,166 of record JAQBSW010002375.1, read on the forward strand.
GGATGACGATACATCCGTCCGACCATGTTGTCGAGCACACGATAAACAGCCTCCTTAACCAAAGCTTCTTCCGGTTCCTATTTAACAAAAAATGAACGTATTAAACTATATGCAAAAAACTATTAGGAAATGCCTATCAATGCTTGATTTAAATCAAACTAATTGATTAATTTTGAATACGGGCATGTCGAACATATGCACACGGTTAAAACAAGTTTGCGAGCTAAAGGTAAACATTAATCGGGTTAAAACTAATCCGTCGCAAAACAGCCAAACAACCATCATTCACACGTACTGGCGCGTTTTTCCCTCCCGCGGTAATGATTAGAGCATGACGACCAAATGTCTAACAGGGATTAAGCCGAAATTCATATGTAAGGTATGGAAAATCGTATATACCACACTTAATGATAATAGTCTAGAATGTATTGTATTTTATGAAAATACCGGTTTCACAATTTCGGTTTGGTAGCGAGCAGAGCACTTTTGCAGCTCTCGCCAGAGTAGTCTTACTAAATTTAATCTCTCTCTCTCTCTCTCTCACACACACACACACACGGTTACGTACTCTTTTAAATTTCACCATCAACGCGTTTATGTTTTCATAAATGCATATGGCTACAAACTGACATTTAATTTAGATTAATCATTCGCATTATATATTTCTTCTATGGTGGGCACGCTTAAATTAAACAATGAACAAAGGAGGGCCTGCAAAGCAACTTAGAGAGCTAGCCTAAACATTTATTCGGATCTTAACGCGTCTACGAGCACAAACGTGTTGATGGCGGTATTTACTGGGAGAGGTGGCTGACTGCACCTGGTTAAATTTATCACCACACATTCCTATATTGTGATTGGTTGAATTAAATGAAATTGGAGCTTACCTCAAATCTGCAAACTTAATTAAAATTGTTCTTAAAATGTAGACGCTAACAGTTCACAGCTGGCTGGCTGACTAGTTTAACTAGCTTATCTCTCATGATTTCTACAATTTACCAGAAATTCCTGCTTTAATTTAATGCAATCTTCATTAGGCTGAATGTAAATTTGTGAACAAGGCAAATCTATTGCTTTTGTATGTAGCGTTATTATTGTATATCCAGGATATATATTGTCATCTGAGAGAACAGTTGCCAATTTTACAGCCAGCAGAAGTTGACTTTCGTTTTCTTTAGTCTATTGGTGAAAGGGTTATTCTTGATATGGCACATGCATTTATAACTCGTTGGGCTTTACTGGTGTAGTGAGAGCACTGTTATAGCTACTCGTACAATGGAGGCCAATGTAGTCTTGTCCGACTAACACAATCTCAGTCCTCTATTAGGAACACGCGACCTAACGCTCATTCGTCGGATATCGTATGTGCATTTACGATTAGTTAGTAAATACTGGGGGTGTGCTATCGCTGGTAGAATTTCTTATACCAGGATGGCCAAGTAATTGTGTTCATAATAACAGTCTCAGTGCACCACTGTGAAAAGCTGACCTATTGTTCAATGATGTGATGGTTTCTGTGCATTTAAGCCTCGTTAGGCTATACTGAGGACACGAAAGCACTGGAAGAATTTCTCTTACCAGAGTTGCTGAATTGCACAAGCGGAACACTGCGTGGTTCCATCTCCGATTTCTTTGCTAATAAATTATTGTAATCCACTCATCTATCGTTCTTATTATTCATCAGTGAGAAGAATCTCAAATTTGCTTCAGGTAATTGACGTGGAAGTATGTATTAGGTTTTGCGAACCTAGTAACAAATTAGTTCAGTTGTGACCAGAAGGATAAACGAAAAGCAGCATGAACGGAAAGTATAATCTCATGCACATCCGTTTCGTGCTTACTGGCGACTCATCAGTAGGAGCCGGTATTACGCCCTTTAACCACTATATATTTGGTAGAAGAATGTGGAATAATAGGACGGTACAATCTCCGTCCTATTCAAATCCATTTAACCTGGTTTCGATCAATATCAGTTTTCACATTTCGTGTGATCATTGAATTAAGTAAATAAAAATTATCGAAGAGATAATATATATGTACACTACCGTATTAGATATTGTATGCACAATAAAATATTAGTTCAAATAAGTCCAGAAGGATATATCATAGTTAACATAAAAGAAAAGTATAATCGCATGCACAAATGCGTTGCCTGCTCACAGGTAACTCATTATTAGGAGCCGAGCAATGAGGAACATTTAGATATCTCAAATTTAGAATATTATATATATAATATATATATACATATATATATATATATATATATATATATATATATATATATATATATATATATATATATATATGGCCAAGATCATATTTAACACTGTTTGTTGCGGAGACCTAATATATGTAAGTATGTATTAGGTGTTGCCAACCTAGTAACAAATTAGTTCAGTTGTGACCGGAAGGATAAATCAAAGACAGCATGAACGGAAAGTATAATCTCATGCACGTTCGTTTCGTGCTTACTGGCGACTCATCAGTAGGAGCCGGTATCACGCCCTTTAACCACTATATATTTGGGTGAGGAATGTGGGATAATAGGACAGTACAGTCTCCTAGACGAATGTGTAAACTTACAGTAGTGAAGATAAAATCATATAAAGTCTCGAAAATGCGACTTCAACACTAACTCACTCTATATAATATATATATCGAGTCTGTACAGGATACTAACACTATGGCTATTGTGTCAGTAACCGATTCCAAAATTATAAACCGTAAAGGTACATGGAACTAACACTACGGTTTCCGAGTCGGTACATGGTACCAACATGATGGATATCAATGTATGCTATAGTTCACCGAAATTGAGAACTACAACTATGTCTAAACACCTGTTGCTCTACCGTTTTGGTACTATAATGTTGGTATCGGTTACTGACACATTAGCCATAGTGTTAGTATCCTTTACAGACTAGGTGTATATATTATATAGTGTAAGTTAGCGTTTAAATCGCGTTGCCGAGACTTTATATGATGTTAGCTTCACTACTGAAGGTCTTACACATTCGTCTAGGAGATTGTATCGTCCTATTATCCCACATTCTTCACCCAAATATATAGTGGTTAAAGGGCGTAATACCTGCTCCTACTGATGAGTCGCCAGTAAGCACGAAACGAATGTGCATGAGATTATACTTTCCGTTCATGCTGTCCTTGGTTTATCCTTCTGGTCACAACTGAACTAATTTGTTACTAGGTTTACAACACCTAATACATACATATATATTAGTTCTCCGCAACAAACAGTATTTAACTGTTATATATTGAATTGAATGATGGCAACAAATGGGGAAGAAATAACAACTGAATGCACGACATCACAACCATTGTTAACTGCGCCAGAAATGTCTAAAAAATATAAGCATTCAACACTGAAATCCTCACACCATGTTTAATTACCAAGGGATAGAACAAAATTGAGAAACAAGGCTAAATTACAGTCGACACTCGCTGAAAACACTACCGTACACGTATCAACCGAAAATGCGAAAAGATGGTTAACTCTGAATCTAATAATAAAAGAATAACCATAGATATAAGACCATTTAGAACAGTTGCCGTCCACATAATCAACTGATAACACAGGACATCTATAAATGAAGGAATGTAAATTGATGTTCAGCAGTTTCGATATAAATGATCATTATCCAATTTGTTATTAATGTGTTTTTTTATTGTAATAAGTAAAATACGGAGTAGTATTCGAAGGAACTGGAAAATTTACCACGATGCAATTATTAAATTGAAAAAGTATAGTATGTGGCATTTTTCGCATTGCAATACTGATATATAAACAACTGAACAAATGAAAATATCAACTAATACTGTAACATCTTCGCTGTTCTGTTCGCATCATTCGATGAAATTCGCGTGGGAATTTTTTACTTTGGTCAAAGAATTACCTTTAATCAAATTTTTAGTCTTTTTAATCAAAGAATTTGTAATATGATGAGTTTTTCAAGCGTGATCCGCGCATTTGGGAGAATGAAGTATTGCTGCTGCATGGTGATTACGTACTCACAGATCTGGGTGGGACCACATATACTCAGTTTTTCGTTGTCTTTTGTACATCAAAATGGGTAGCCATAGGAGGATTCCAATTGACCGTAAGGCCACCAGAAAACTTCATATACTCCACCGGATCACTCATGATGATTACCATCAGTCGCATTACGTTATCATCACACTTATTATGGAATTTCGCATAATTCTTTCATTAACATAATAATTTTCTTTTTGCGCATTTGACTCCAAAAGTACTGAGTCAATATATATCTGTATCAACGCCGAATTTACCGGATGGTTTAATAAACCTCCGTTATGTGTTTCCACGTTTTGTCGCGAACTGCGCTATTGGTTTTGTTGAATGTGGTGCTAGGAAAAGTGAAACTCGCAAAATAAGCATTGCTATAAAATCGTTCAATAAATTTTATGATAATTCTAAATGTGGCTACTGCGTTGGAATAAAAGGTGATAACATTCATTTTAATCAAGGTTGCGATCCTGATGTGAACACTTGTCCCAATACATACATTTTTCAGTTTAAACAAAGTATTGTATAATGCAGAAATGGCAATTCATCCAGTAGACCGGTTTCGTCCTTATTGGTAACTCATCACGTACTGTCCAGAATTTGCCGCGGACAGTGCTCGAACCTGGGTAAATCTGCTTCGGAAACTGGTGCTCTAACCACTGAGCCACCGTGCCAACACAACACAGAATTTTTAGTTATATACTAAATAATGCACTTTGATTAGCCTTTCCTTTAGGTGGAGCTTATATGGAAACACTTTAGACCTGCAGTTTGAAATAACCGTCCACAATCTGTCATTATAGAACAGACACCTCGTTACAAATGGAAGATTTATTGAAATGGACATTCAAATAATTAAACGAACATTGGTTGCGCAGGCGGTGATAACAATTACTTTTACCAAAATTACGATCTTCATATAAACAACAGATAAATTAAGTACATACATTAATCAGTACAAACATCAGTACAAAATATTATTTAGAGTAGAAATAGCAATTAATACGTCAGAACGGTTTTTCCTTATTGGGTATTCATCAAGTGCTGTTCTAAATTTTACAGATTGTGGCTGGTCAGTTGGAAATTCAGGTCTAAAAGACTGGCATATAGGCTCCACCTAAACGAAAGGCTAACCGAAAGAACATTAGTTAGTATATTACTTAAAATAGTGTGTAGTGGGCGGCAGGATGGCTCAGTGATAAGAGCATCAGATTCCGTAGAAGACGTGTCCATACACGAGCCTAGCGGACAAATTCTGCACAGTACGTAATGAGTTCCCAGTAAGGACGAAACCGGTCTACTGGACGAATTGCCTTTTCTACACTATAAAATTCTAAGTTTATGTATGTACATAGTGTGTCAGGGGTTTATTTCAAGATCGCAACCTGGATTAAATAAATTGCTATCACCGACCGCGCAACCAATCTTCGTCTGGTGATGATTTTTAAATCAAGGTTAAGAGTTTGATGTAAGCACCGATGCATTATATTTATTATTTTCATTATATACTAGGCAATTCATCCAATTGAGTGGTTTCGTTCTTATTTAAAACTCGTCACGTACTGTCCAGAATTTGCCGTGAGCAGGACTCCAACTCGGGCACGTCGGCCCCGGAATCTATTTCTCTAACCAATGCGCTAACTTGACGCAAACCACAAAATTTTCAGTTATAAACTTGTTTATTTTTGTATAGCATTTCCTTCAGGTGGAATATTTGTGGTACCTCTCTAAATCTAAAGTTCTAACTAGCCACACACAATTTGTCATTATAAAACAGACACCACTCTACCTGGAGAAAGAGGCAATACATTAAAGGTTTATATATATATATATATATATATATATATATATATATATATATATATATATATATTATTGTAATAACAGTTATTTAAATCAATATGGCGTGCTTGGTATAAAACCAATTACATTATATATATTTATCAGTATATACTAGGCATTGTATTAGGTTGCAAAGGTAATTTATCCAATAAATAGGTTAAGTTAATATGGAATATGATCAACTTGTGTCAAGACTTGCCAATGATAGCCCTCAAACCGGGTCTAATTTTTTTTGAGTTTGGATCTCTATCAACTGCGCCATCTTACCATGCATTACACATCGTTTCCCTCTTTTCATGTGTCTGTTCTATGTTGACAGATTGATGGTGGCTCAATGGAACGTTAGGTTTGAAAGAGATGCCATATAGCTTTCACCTGAGCGAAATTCTAACCAAGAACCTAAGCTAGTGTATAATTGAAAATTGTGAAAATTGTACAGCAGGGTAGCGCAATGGATTTTCACGTACTCCGAAGTAAATTTCCACGGATTTGAGCCCACTGCGAAATTCTGGAATGTACTTGAAGAACTGCAAATAAGGACGAGACGTCTACTGTATTTTTTCCATTTCTTCATTTAGCCATGCTTAGTTTATTATGACAAGAGTATGTATAAACTTGGACTCATGTTTACATCGAGATTGCAATCTTGATTTAAAAATCGATATGATGATGATGATGAGGGAAGTTAGAAACGTGCATGTTTATGCAATTGAAAGTAACTTTTAATTTTGTACGACTTGGTAAAATGTATGGATTAAGCATTTATTTGAAGTCCGTAAATGGGATTTTCGCAATAAACAAAACACACATGCGAAAGGAATGCAAATAATAAGTAATGTGTTTAGTAATTGACATTATTGAACGAAATCCAAATTTAACGGGGTTAGAGTTTTGATTTTTTATAAATCAATTTTTTTATCATGTGCAATTCTGCCCTACCAATAAACTAAGGGCTTTCCAAAAGAAGGTCTTGCTCACCTGGCTCAACTGTGCCCAGGACACACGAAAACTGTTTTCGTTACCCTAGCGTACATATAGATAAAGTAGTCCATAACCGATATATGATTATATTACGTTTTTACTAACTATTGTACAGTAACAATAGAAATCCATTAGATGGTAAATCGCATAACGTTCTATATTGTGCCCTTGAAACGGTTTTACTTTGATTGATGTGCTCCAATCTATCTAATAGAATATTCTTGTAGAAGAAACACTGGATTTTGGGAAAGTATTTCTTCATCCTGATCCAAGCTAACTATTTAATCGAGAAATCCCGTTCAGAAATGGATAAGCATTATTAACCAGTGCTTCTCCTACAATTAAATGGTAGAGTACCGTTTTCGCTAGAATCAAGAAGCGTAAAAGGACATTAGCGTATTTTACAATTTTATGATATAGTGCGTGTTTTTTCATAAACCAAATCAATCGCCACTCCATTGTTTTTGGGCTATTTTGGCTTTATCAAAAGCTACAATGACATTCTAAATTTTAATGCGAGAAATCCAACGCAATTGTAACCGTGAATTAAGTAAAATTAATTCATTTAAAATGATTTCTGTGAATCAAGCTTTTTACACTCTCCGCTTACGCTATGAATGCAAATGTTTGTAATAAGATTAGCTAGCAACATAGAAGTGAACTTGGAGTTAAACTTACGGATGGAATGCGAATTAAAGCTCTTCTATTTCACCAAACTTAATTCAAACTATGATAGGGGCATTATCTGCGACGAAGCTTTTGCTTTTAAGTAGCCAGATTTTCGTAGATTCTAAATCTTTTTGGCGATGAGCCAGTAGAATAAGTCTCGGCAACTTGTTCGAAATGTTTTGTTTATTATTCTTTAATAGGCGCATGAAGATTCCCAGAATTTTTCTGTGAAAAACGTGTGACATTATTTGCGAAAATTTTTTTGTTTGAATGCACAGTTTGTTGAAAAATTTTATTTGCATTATACATTGCTAAGTTGTTTAATTGTCTAAAATTTTGTCTATGATTTGAATTATTTCGGTATGGTAAACAATATGTGCATTAAAAAATATTTAAACATTTTCCTCAGTATGAATAACGTCAGGAACACTTGTCAGCTAAGAAACCATCTTAAATTTATATAACAGAATTATGTCAAACTGAGATTGTTTGGAATTTACCAGAAAAAATGATTTTATGCTTTAAGCTCGACGGAATATCGAGAATATTAAAAGCGTAGGTGAGGTTAATTTAGAAAAATTCGTGTGTATGTTATCTATTAGGGTGTATTTTTGTCAAACAAATTTATTGTGTAATACTAACCAGCAAGTGATTAACTCACTATATGGCAGGATTTGTAATAAAAGTTTGGTATTTTTTTCACGGTATTCCACTGGTGAGCATCCACAAGCTATTTGGTCCTGGAGAAGTGCTGTAGAAATTCTCCAGTATTATGTTTTAATGCTTACAGCATTTACGGGCAAGCTAGATCTCCAATATAATTATTTATTTTAACAATTAACAATAAAGAAATAACGTGAATTTAAATGATCTAATCTACCACTCAAATTTTGGTGCATTAAACGAACAATGGTTGCACGGACAGTAATAAAAAGATCTTTTTAATCAAGGTTCCGATCTTGATATAAACACCTGACCCATTAAGTACATAGATTTGTCAGTGTAAACTAAGAATTGTGTAGTGTAGAAAAGGCAATTCATCCAGTAGACCGGTTTCGTCCGTATAGGGAACTCATAAGGTACTAGGCAGAATTTTCCTCTAACACGGGTCGAACCAGGGCACAATAATTCTTAGGTTATACTGAAAAATGTAAGCACATAATGGGTCAAGTGTTTATATCAAGACCGCAGCCTTGATTAAAGTTATTCCTGGTGCATTAGCCAACTTGTTCTCTTCGACGTAAACACGTTAGATTAGCTCAGTGCATAGAGGATTGTAAACAATCCTCCCATATTTGTTGGCATTTGCGGCCTAGTTCAACACGTAATTTTTTCTTCTTCCAAACTATTCAATATCTTCAAACTTGTTAATCAGTTTGCCATCGTGATTGGTGATGATGGAGAAAGTTCGAAACACATCAGTTAATGTGAATGACATTATTTTTACCATGCTTTGAGACTGGTTACGCACAACAGGATTTATGTTTTCCCGAATTCGCCAACTTCATTTAAAGAATTCTCGTCATCATTCGTGCAATCGAAGATTGTTTCATTGCATAGCGCATGATCAAATCTGCAATATTTTATGCTTGTGACCGCATTGAAATTTTGCATTTGACACTTAATGTGAAGTACAACATATGCTAGACAACTAGAGATAAGCGCGAATAGACGATTTTGCACACATATGCGTATAATATAATCGATTTATTACTTCCGAATTTTTTTAAATTAAAAAAAATTGACTGATGAGTTTGACTTAGTTCCATATTTTTCACAATATCTGTGAAGTTAACATTATAAATAAAATTCCGCCTCGCTTTCAATCCTATCATGCTTTGGTAGGACATCAATAGCTCTCCATCGATATTTGGCGTTACCTGACCCTTACTTCAAACTGTTAACCTAAAAAAGTATTGACTCCAAATATCGCCTGTATAGTGATAGTTTTAAATTTATATTGGTGCTCAGAATTGACCGATTCACGTCGTTGTTGCTCTAGTTTAACTAAGTAAACATTATCAATGATTAAGATTACAAATGTCGTACAACCCTTAAGCGGCTATGTTTCACCAGTTGGAGCATGTCAAACGTGATTTCGTGTGATATTTAATAATTAAATAAAAGATTTTTTCCACTAAATAAACTAAATTATCCATTATATTATTAACAGCTGTTAAGGCTAGCCCTATTGACTTTCTCACAAACTCAGATGATCAATTGTCTTGCGAATACAGGTGTAGTGTAAATTTGATTTTCTATTTATACGAAATATGGCTATGACTGTCATCAAAAAAAGAATGATGTAACAATGAAAGAGTTTTACTTACTCTATATACTGGCCTAGTGTATCTAACGAAGTGGTACCAAGTAATGACACAGGAAATGCTAATTTATTTGAAATAAAGCCTTGGAAGCATCTCGAGATTGACGTTGGAATGTAACTTTAATTATTTTTCAAGAGTTAACAATGATATATTTATTTAAGTGTAATTCTACCATGTGAATGAAATGATCCAGATTATACACACATTTTTAAAAGATTATTTTCTTTACAAAAATTCTTTCTAGCCCTTATTAAACCTCTATAATTTCTATTTTCCCGAAATTTATAACCCATTCTCTAACAATGGAAGGATAACCAAAAAACATTAGTTATTATATAACTGAAAACCGCGTGTAGCGTGCGGCAAGGTGTTTCTGTGGTTAATGCCTCAGACATCAATGCAGACGAACCCGAGTTTGAGTCCTGCCCGTGCATTAGTCTGGACAATACTTGAAGAGCTCCTAATAAAGATGAAACCGGTTTAGCAGTTAAATTTAATTTCTAGATTACAAATTGTTTATTTTATACAGGAAATGGATATATATATATATATATATATATATATATATATATATATATATATATATAATGGAAATGGTGTTTGTATCGAGATCACAAACTTAATTTAATTAGTTTCTTCACCACCTGCCCAACCAAGGATCGTTTAATTGTAAAAATATTCGATTCTTTACATTTGTGAGGAAGTAGTGTGGTGTCTGTTCTATAATTATAGATAAGGGGTGGTTTGTTGTAAATTTTGTAAAAGAATACCATACATGATTCACCACGAGGAAAACTTACCAGAAAAAAAAATTTCGTATGTAACTGAAGATAGCGTGTAGCGTGTGGCAAGGTGGCTCAGTGGTTAACGTCATCGATTTCAAAGCACACATACCCAGCTCACCTAATGATGCGCTGTCTGTTCAATAATGAGAGATAGGAGTGGCCAGTTGTAAATTTAAATCTTAAGAAGGTCATATGAGCGCCACCAGGAGGAAATGCTAACCAGTAAAACATTAGTTAATATATTATTGAATATTGGGTAGCGTGCTGCTGAGTGGCTCAGTGGCCACAGTCACAGATTCAGACGCATTCGTGCCCAGGTTCGAACCCCGTCGGCTGCAAATGCTGGAAAGAGCTCCCAATAAAGTAAAAACTGGTGTACTGGATGAATTGGCTTTCTACATTATACAATGCTTAATTTTTACTGGAACATGTATATATAATGAGAAGGGTGGTTATATCAAGATCGCAACCTTGATTTGATTAGTGCGACGTATAATTCCTGTGCTCAGTTTTTGCCGGTGATATAATAAAATGAGTTATATATACGATCTAGTTTTGCTATTAAATTCAGTGTGACCCTTTTTTCTTTTTTGATGGCCATTGTTCCAATAATCCTATTTCCTATTTTTCCTATAATTCAAATTTGTCATCCGCTTTAACGACATTCTGCTAAAACTAATGATATATAAGCCAGAAAAAAAATTATTTCGAGGTTCTACATCTGAAACGCTTCCAAAGGTTAATTGTTTCAAATAGTCTGGTTTGCACTTTATTAAACAGTATATCCGCACCTTTAAACAGCTTTCATTCCAAATATATGGCTACAATTTATTTGCTGATGTAAATTTGTCGGATAGAATTCGCCTCACAAATTTATGTTAATTATGTCATCACTTCACCATTAAATAAAGGTTTCTAGACTTGGACGGGTTTCCTGTATAAAGATAAATATAACGATATATATATATATATATATATATATATATATATAATGTTTATTACTTGAAGGAAATGGACATTTAATGATAATATATATATATATATATATATATATATATATATATATATATCGGAGCTTTAAACGATAAGAGTATGGTTTTGTATAATGAGCACATTTTAGGGAAAAAGGAAAACTCCCATTTATTATCGGCTGTAATGTAATTTATTCATTTTGGTATTCCAATTTATATCCGTACTGCCTTAGGTATAACTTGCTGATTGTGCATATATAAATTTCATGCACGATTCGCTTTGAATAATCGTAAACTTCTTACTCGATTGTTGTACTAAATATATTTTTCTTTGACTTATTATGTTTGACATTGAATAGTATTTTGTTTTCTCCATTTACTATATAATTAATTATCAGCTAAAGATATTCGCTTGAAAACGTTCCAGTCATTTAGAATTTTACCATAAATAAATGTGTTTAACTGTGAATTATCTAATTTTCAAGTAATACTAAATGTTTTGAGGCCAAGTAATTCTCCCAAAGAATAGACTGACTGTTCATTTCTTATTAATACATTTTGATTTTTTAAACTTACTGAACAGATTTAGCGTCAGTTAACTTAATTAGGTACTTTTCAAGAAATCGAAGCTAAGAAACGCATTGAATAAATAAAGTTGGGCTAAGTATCTATCATGTTCATAATAAATAAACATTTTATACATTTATCCACCTAAATATGACTTAGAATTTCTTAAATTCATGATGAATACATTTTTTTAGATATTATAAATATAAATATAGCAAAATTAACATTTCATAATTGCTGCGTCGATATTTTTATTGCATATGTTCACCTGCTAATTTGTATGTCCAATTAAAAAAACGATTAAATTCCAATAAATATATATATAATTCATATGCTTTATTTCAAATGTTTCACTCTTTTAGATTTGTCACTGAACTTATAATATAGAGCAGCAAATTAGCACTTTCATACATAGTAGATGTTTTCTAAACCGAAGTTGATTGGTTTATTTTTTATTTAACGAAAACGCTACTATCAGATAAGGAATTTTCTTGTATTGTTTTACATTTTTGGCTCCTTTAAGGCTTGAAAAAAGTTGTCATTTAAGTTTGATTTTATCCAAAACAAGAGGTGCAAATACTTTATATTTAAATAATTTTTCTTATTGATTAGAATTGATAAAATTACTATATGGAACAAATTTTTAGAATCCGTGATAAACATCAATCCAATTCTTCATATCGCTGGCATTATCATTAAAATCATGAGCTTTGTGCAGTGTTTTAGTTATCTTGTATTATCGATAATGGGCATCATTAAGCATAATTGTGGAATTCGTAGCAGATAACAGATATCTCCTAGATACAAAACGAACTTCCTCTTGACTCCTAATTATTTATTTATAACTAAGTTGTTGAAGGATTTCAATTTTTATTTCCGAAAAATAAATTTACTCACAAGAGAAATAATAAATATTTTTGTAAGAAATTTATTCTTTATTGATATTTGCTGCGATTGTGTAAGCTAAAGTCATATTATTTATTGTTTTAGTTTCTAATTGAATTCTATCAAGGATATCTCCTGACTGACTACGAATAATCTAGATCAAATACTGTGATGTGAATGTGTTCTATATTATCTGAATAAAAGATGTAATATTTGCAACCTTGGTACCGCAAACTTTAACTATATAAACCGATAAGATTAGTATTTACGCCATGAACATCAATTTGAAAGCTTCTAAACACATAATAATTGGCCTAGCACGAAATGTTTGATATTAAAAATTTCTAAATAAGGTTTGTTAACATAAGCAAAACAATGCATAAAAAGGAAACGCCATAATTTATATCTATTTCGGCAACATTTCGCTAGTGCGTATTCAAACACACAACACTTTAGATCAAATACACACACTCAAATCATTACCATCATACGATATATTGGTAATATCGAAATCCAATACCATTTTTCTTTATTTAAATATGTATTATAGTTATTACCTAAGCATGCATATATAAGTAAGGGAATTTTAATTTCTATACTGCATTTTCATCTTTATTAAGCCAATTCATTTTGGTAGGCGAAAATCAAACCAATACCAATTAGGCTCATAACTAAAATACAAATCTGTAATGTTACTTGATAAATTCTTTCACTCAATTCTTAGTTTACCACAAATATATTATCCTATATATATTATCCTTCATATTAAATCATTTTATTTCATATATATATATATATATATATATATATATATATATATAATTGTGTACATAATTTGAAAACGCGTTATAATTAACTAGTCGTATCAATGTAAATATTTAAAACCTGCAGAACCAAGTATCAGAAAAATTTAATAAAATAATAAACGTGACGTTTAACAAGTAAAGAATAAAGTTCGCTTACATTTAATGGATCACTGGATTCAAAGTCGTGTATTACTGCAGCATTAGCGTTGTTTTCATGAAGCACAGATAACAGAACAATTAGCGAAACTGCCATTATGAGGAACATGAATTTTCCACATGGGATGCAGCGAAGACCTAACATTTTGTAGAATGCAGCTGGTATATGTAATGTGCAGGCCTACTGAAGGACACAGGTTTGTGGAAAATGCTAAAGGAATTACTGAATTTATAGTATGAAACTTAAGACATTTGCTTTCCTCGTATTTTGCTAGAGTGTGTGAAAGAGAATGAGTGAGAAAGACAAGTAGAGCAGAGAGAATTACGGACAAAAATCATTTCCAATAGCTTTTTGCCAAATGTAAAGTTAGTTTTGATGAATTTCTACATCTATAGGCAAATTAAATGTCTTAGAGAGACAACATTAAAAAAAATAATGAGTAGTGGCGAAGACATTCTACTTATAATGATGTCAACAAAATCATAATAGAAATTGAGCTTTTGATGTTTCATTCCAAACAGTGAGACTAACAGTTCTATGTACTCCTATTAATAATAAGAATATGAAAAATAATTATGTTATAAAGATGCTCTCACTTCATGTTAAAAAAGGATGCAACGCTTCCCGGTTATTCTCATCTATACACTTTTGCTGTTCTCGTAATTTGTTTCGTGGAAATTTTATCAGTAGAATTAGGAATTGTAAGCGTGAAAAAGTACACAATAATTGTAGTAAACATAATAAGTAATAATATGTTACTCATTAACTACAGAAAGTTGAAATAACACGGTCTAAAATTAAGTTTAAATAACGAAATTGACAAAATCGATGGTTTGTTGCAACAAATCGTTTTTTGTTTAGTATAGTGTAATGGACACTTATGAACTTTGAACTGGTTGCCTATCAGAAAAATGAGGTCCTGTTAAACTAGGTTACGTAAGTTTTTTTAAATTAACAGACAGATAGTCGGTGGGGCTGTCGTTTCATTTATTTATTTAGAAGCATTAATATTTCCCTAAATCTAATAATTTTTTTTTAATAAATTTTGTTCTGTAAAAAATAATACAACAGTTTTTTAATAGAAATATAAATGTCTTATTTCGAGGTAAACTTTTTTTCTTGATAGATTACAATGACATAAGATAAATGTAATTGTTAGGATGTTTCATATTTATATTTTGATTTGCTTTATAATATATATATATATATATATATATATATATATATATATATATAGATAACTTTAGAAGAATATGAGAATGAATCGGTTCTTGTATTTGATGAAACTGTTTATTTTTGCACCTAGAAGAGACGCTTTGGATTTTATTAAGTCTCACATTCGAGAAACAAGCAAAGTCACGTGGTTTCGAAAATATAACAAATTTAAATTCATTTTAGAACAAAATAATTATTCTATTCAATTCCGAACTGTGATTATATACATGCATATATATATATATATATATATATATATATGTATATATATATATATTTCTAATTAGGACGAAAAAACAAATTATTAACAAAGTGAATAATGTCCATTTATTACGAGAATATTAAGCTTCGCTCTACAATCTTTCATTTATATACATTCTGGGTTTTAATTTGAATATGTGGGTGGCAACATATATGACTCGATTTTCTATTTCTTGTTTTGGCTGATTGGTAAGTGTGTATGCGTTTATGTCTGTGTGTGTCTGTTTGCATGTAAAGGTCATTCTTACTTTACTGCAAAGTCATGTCTGAGATCTGGTCATTATTGTACTGATGGCTTGAGTATTAACAGTCTGTTCGAATTGTTCGCTGTTACGTGTACGAGTGCTATTTTTCCGAGTTTAGTCTTTCGTTTCACTTTTTTGTGAAAAGTTGAGTTCTTCGCTTGATAACAGCACAATGATGGATTGCAGTGTTGAATGCTCATATTGTTTGGAAATTTCTGTCACCGTATGTGCAACACTGTAATCCACACTTGCGTTGTTACCAACCGAAGAACACAGATTTTCACAAAAAGGTGAAACGAAAGACTACACTCGGAAATATAGCACTCAGACAAGTAACAGCGAACAATTCGAACAGATGGTTAATACTCAAGCCATCAATACAATAATGACCAGATCTCGGACATCACTTTGCTATACAGTGAGGAGGACCTCTTCATGCAAACAGGCACACACACAGACACAAACGCATACACACTTACCAATCAGCCAAACCAAGAAATAGAAAACCGATTCATATTTGTTACGAACCCCATATTCAAATGAAAACCCAGATTGTATATAAATGAAAGATTTTAGAGCGAAGTTTAGTATTCTCTAAATAAATGGCAATTATCCACTTTGTTATTAATGTGTTTTTTCTTCCTAATTAGAAATATACTGTGAAATATTCGATTGTAAAGGAAGCATTATAATGCGAATTGTTTTATTTACCAAGCAGTTTTTCAGTAGGTACATCACGTATATAAACTAAACTGCATCATCAGCATAACGGTTGTATCATCTGATTTGGCTTTGTGGACATGTTCTTCCATACCAACCTTCTAACAAATGTATCCGACATAAAATTACCCAATGTAAAACACATTCGTGCGTCATGTTTTCTTCGTGTAATTATAGAAATATATTAATCTAGTGCGCTTGGAAATATGACCATCAATTTGTGTCTGAAATTTGATAGGAATTAAAAGGCTACATGACGTGCAAATCACTCTTATTTTATTATACCTCCACCCGCGCAATCAATGATTGTTTAGTTGCCTAACTGCAAAAATGTCAATTTCTTGGCTGCAATAAAATTGTTCAACTGACATCGCCCGTCAAATACAATGTTTGTGAGACTACTAGAGGTTAAGACTGAATGTCATATTGTGCTTATCATATATATTCATAGCGGCTTAATCCTCGCTAGTTAGTTTTCCGTCGTAATCAGATGGTGTTCATGGAAGGTCGAAAATCATCAGTACGAGCGACTAACGGTAGTTTTACTATGTTGATCAAAGTCTGGTTAGATACAATGGGATTGGTATTTTTTGAAGCTTGCAAACTTTATTAAAATAATTAATATAACTACCCGCGCAATCAAAGATTGTTTAGTTGTATAACTTATACACGTGTGGCAAAAGCTGTCCAGCCGACACTTTCAGATATGTAAAGTTTCGATGTGAAAGCCGCATATGTAGTTTTGCTTCTTTTATCTATGCATTGCGGTTTGATCGTTGTTAGTCAGTTTGCCGACATGATCTGATGATAATCATAATATTGCACCCCTATATGTGGTATCGCGATATTTTAAATTTCATTTCCAAACACGCGTAGAATGATTAGCAAAATTTTCAATTTTAATCATGGATGCTTGTAAACAGAATTCTGAAGTCGAAAAAATCTGAATTTTAGTTTTTGCTCTGCACGATTTTACAATGATTAGGAAAAAGATGGTGTCGTGAAGAAAATTGCTGTACATTTCAAATTGTATTTTGCTATATATACATTTATTGCAATAACTGTGCGCTTCAATACTCGATTACTTTTTCAATTCAGTCAACTACAGCTATTGGCATGATTTTCATTTCCACAATTTAAATTTATTATACATAAACTTTTATATTTAATAAACTTTTTATAAAATTGTAGAATTGCTCCAACGAGAAACTTCATGTAGGAATCACAAATCTTCAATGGATCGATTATTTGTTATGACTTCTAACTGATGTCAATTATTTGACAAATACTTTATAACAGCTTTTAGTCTGTTTTATTTTTTCTCCAGATGGTCCCTATAATATTTCAAATAGTTTTAAGCATTGGCACTGGATTTGACATTCGTTGAAAATAATTAAATACAACTTTTCTAAGTTCATCTAAATCGTAAAATGTTTTGTTTGATGACAAATTGGTCTCTACTTTCCCAAATTGAAAATATGAAGATTTCGCCATACGTATGGCTTCTAAAAATTCAAATTATGGAATAATTTCCTAATTTTACAATTCTTTAAAAAACAAGACCTTAAATGCATATTTTTAGCTCACAGGAAAAACCTATTGTATTTCTCGGTAAATATAAAGTTTTTTTCGTTTTCGACTTTAAAAAACGGTGTTTTAATGGAAATTATGTCTTTAATTGGTTTTCGACTATCATGGTGCAGCAAAGCTCTGTATAAAATAGAATTTAGTTGTAGGTTTTAATTAAAAAAATATATTAATTTTTTATACTAATACATAGAAATTGTTGAAATAAAACATTTTCATGAAGTTAAGCTTCATACGTTTTTCCTGTTAAGTATAATTATATAAAAATAATTATCGGCGGATTTCGCAGATGTTTTTAATATCGGGTTTTAATGTTTGAATAACTTCAAATTAGTGAAAAAATTTGATATTTTGGCATTTTTCTCATTTTTCTGCCATACTCTTGCCATCCAATTGTGTCTGTAGACTGTAATTCCACGGCTTCAGCAGATACATTCTCGAAAAGCACGTTAAAATGCAGAAGACACGCAAAATCTCATACCTTTTGCGTCGTCCAACATCTGAAATCCTTAAAAATACTCTCTATTTAAATATGAGAAATGACAAAGTTTAGTTTGCAGCTGATATTTAATTCTATGTGAAGTTCCCACATTTTCAAAATCTCATCCGATTTTAATATTATAGAATAGGGTTAGGAAAAAGCTGTTGACATTTTTCAAAGTAGTAAAGAGATCACTAAGCATCATGACGCATGGTGCTTAGATATCCCCCATGGGGTTGACAGTGCACGAACAAATTCTGCACAATGTCTATTTATATCAATAGTTTCTAAATATAGAAGCCTATACACACGCTTAGCCTTAATTAAATTTTGAAGGCGTTCTTTTGTCGTGTCGCATGATAATTTATCCTCAGTTATATATTTACATGCAACCCAGGGTATAGCTAGAACACACCAATTTTATTATGTGCTATGTCAAGTTAAAATTCAAACTTCTACTGCATCAGCCTAAATGAGAATGCCCACGGGTAGAATTCAAATCGAAGACAACGTTGCACGCGGATTGCAGTGTAATTCTGTTCTTCACAATAAGTGTTGGAATTTTGTTGATGGATGCAATCAAAATATCTGAATGCAATCTATTATTAAAGCACTTTTTGTCTCTTTACTTTAATATTGCAGGTAAATATAGCCGGTTTTATTGTATCATTTGGTATGTAACCATCAATGTTAATAGTAATACGCACTCCAATCAAATCAGTCTAAATTCAGACAAGTGAACAAAGACACAATTCTAAATATTTGACCCCTTTCACGATGTAGTGGCGGTTAACATGTAAACATTTTGCAATTGATTTTAAAACATGAAAAACAAGTGTGATTTTGGAAATATGCCATTTCATTCATTTTCTGATAATTTAGCCTGCAATCTATTATGCGATCATAATTTATATTTACGTGTTGCAGCTCTATCGCGGTAATTCCTAATTTCTCCGCCATCCGTTTATCGCAGTGGACTTTTAGCATGAACAAACATACGAATTTTGCAGAAACTTTGCAATAAATCACGACTGGTGAAAGGAAAATTGGTACTTGTGTTTATGCCATGTAAGCAAGATTGCACTTTATTAAGAATACTCGTATGTTTGCTAACTTTGTATGAATGCGAAAATATTTTTTGGTTAATTCTTAGTTAAGGTATACGTTCGGAAAAGTAGCATTGGTATTAACTTGTTTTTTAATGAGTATTATCTAGCTTCAATGCCCAGCCAATTGACGGGTTTTTCCCTTTACTTTGTGTTAAAATGCATTGAATTCTTTACTCGTGTGGAAGGTTAGGTAATTATACTTCTTGAATGGTTACGCAGTGCGAGCTTCAAATGTTGAATCTTCGTGATTTGAGTTCACGGTTTGTCGCTTTGCACTATCAGTTTCGCAATGATCTGAGTGACTCCCATTTCCAAGTACGCGTCGAGTTTGTCCTAATAGCTGGGTTCGGACTCGTTCCTTTCTTACGAAGGCATCAACACCGTCCATACTAACCGCTGGCAATGAGGTACAATCTAATCGTCGTTGACTGGCGACGTTTCGGAAAATAATTTCCCGTTCCTTCATCAGGCATCTAATCACACATACACACTGCAACCCACGAACGAAAATCGCGGAGATTCAATATTTGAGGCCAGGTAATTGTCCAGCGTCCATTAATTTTCCTTTGGGCACAAAATAGTAATTAACTTAGTTCGGAATGAAATCATTGCACTGTACATTAGTTACGTTTCTATTTATTAAAACTCGTTCTTAGTTGCTAGGACCACCATATGGGAGTGGTCTTTTAGTAAAAAAACGTAGCATTCTAATTTTTTCTCAATCTTGCTGGTGAGATCATAATTGATGAAGAAAACGCATAGAACTAACCCATCGCGAGCCAAAATTTGTTGTTTTTGGTATATGCTGAAATCAATATACTATGCTTGAAAATACTACCACTTCTCTCTACTTCTGGTTTCTTTTTACTCTGAGTATAGGCAAAACGCGCCTAATGTAGCGTCATTTATACAGTCTATCGCCGTGGACATTTCGGTGAAATCTGTTAAAGCGTTGCCCATATTCTCGTTACGATTTACTGAAATATCCGCCACATCCTCACATTTGACATTGGTATCCATGATAATATTACGCGAAAAATTAATATAAACTAATAGTTTATTGATTAATAGGGATGTTATATACTTGAGTCACGTTTACAATTTCAGAATATGTACCTTATATGTAACGATTCTATTTGCAAGACAAAACTATGCCAGATTAACTATCCTCTCTTGAATGAAAAGCTGTTTTTAACAATCTGTGAAGATAAATAGTCAGTAGTCATAAATTGAGTGATTACCTTTTCATTTTGGAAGATTCTGGTATTAGTAAATAACTTAACAAATTGCAATTAAGATAAAAGTTTACAAACTCCTAACATTTCAACGAATTTAGAACCTAGAACATAGTAAAAGATTCAGATAAAAAGATGAAATAAGCGTTAGTTCAAATAATGGAAGTTCCGAAATAATCTCACTTAAATTCTAAAAACATTTAAGCAATGAGCAATTTCACGGGTATTAATAGTAGTTATTTAAATCAAATGTGCATACTTGAAATCCAAACTAATGAAATTTAATTTAAACAGATAGGCATGCTGACGGGTTGTTGCTTCCATGGATTTTATCAGTGCACTAAAACAGGCTGACTAATGAGAATCATTCCACAGATTTTGACATATATTGATGTGTTAATAACAACTAACAATTTCGCTAACATCTCCTAATAGGAATGTTGACTGCTTAAATTATTTGCAGTCATGAACAGAACGTTTCAGCAACTTTCACGATACTTGCAAAATTTATTTTATAGTGGGTGCTGATAAAAGCTTAATTCAAGTTGGAGGACCTGGGATACACAACAGTGCCAGTTTAAACCAGTCACACGTCATATAAAACCACCGTCAGTCGCAGATTATCATCACAGCACAACGGAAAACCGACTAACGTAAATTTACAATTTCTTATCACCCTCAGCGTAGTCAATGAGTGGTTCGCTGATTAATTTATTTTGGTGTGACGAAATGGTAATCTGTCAAAAATAATTGATAAAATCATAAAGGGGATGCTACGGCGATTTAATGGAAAAATACAACAACAAAACTGGTAATAGATTTTGATGAGCAAAATGATGATATGCACAGAACTCTGGTGCTACCTGATTTTAGATTAAGTAGAAAAATGATGAAATTAGTAACGAAATACAACATAAGAACAGTGTTAAAACAATCAGTTACAATAGGCAATACACTTCTGAATCAGAAAGAAAAAATAGACATCCTCAACACACAAGGGGTTAAGGAGATACACTGTAAAGTTTGCGAGCTCAGGTATATAGGTGAAACCATGCGTCCAATAAAGGTACGTAGAGAGGGAACATAAAACTGCACGCAAATATGGAAATATTCATAGATCAGATCTAGCCAGACTCTTAATGGAGACAGGTCATCAGATAAAATGCGATGGCTGTAAACAGATTGCACTATGTAACCTAAATTGATTAACCAGGTTGATTAGGGAATCAATTGAAATAAAATCTGGAATGAACGTCATGAATGTGACATAAGGCCCTATGTTTAATGAAGCCTTCTCAAATCGAAGGAAACGAAGATTGCAGGACTCAGATTTAATAATAAATCCGACTATGAGACCGCTACTATGAATTTGAGATAGTAAACGGAAAAATTTAGATGGAGTTAAGAAAAGAGGTAATTTGGCTATAATTGTAGTGAATCGTAAACAGGCTTTCGGAGAACTTATATAGTTACTTATATGTTGAGTTTAAAGCACACACACATATTTATATATATATATATATATATATATATATATATATATATATATATATATACATTATATGGATTGTACACGTGTATGCATTTAAATAAATTTATTGGTGGATGGAAATGTAAATATTTAAATAACATCTGTGAGGACCTCACATGGTTGCTTATATGTTTATTAGGATATACAGATTA
>JAQBSW010002376.1:0-104724 GCA_029291075.1 Eudiplozoon nipponicum
GTTCATGCTGCCTTTGGTTTATCTTCTGGTCACAACTGAACTAATTTGTTACTAGGTTCGCAAAACCTAATACACACTTTCATATATATTAGTTCTTCGCAACAAACAGTATTTAACTGTATTATATTGAATTCAATGATGTCATGCTTACCGCGAAATGTGATAACTGATATCGATGAAGGCCAGAGTGTAAGGTTTAACAGGAGTAACAGGTGTTCGGAAATTGTTGTAATTCTCAATTTGGGTGAACTTTAGCATAAATGTATATCCATCAGGTTGGTATCATGTACCGACTCGGAAACCATAGTGTTAGTATCCGGTACTCATCGATTTCAAAAGAGGTATCAGTTACTAACACAATGGCCATAGTGTTAATATCCTTTACAGACTCGGTATATATATTATATAGTGTGAGTTAGCATTGAAGTCGTATTGTCGTTGACTTCAGATTATGTTAGTTTCACTATTACAGGTTTACATATTCGTCTAGGAGATTGTACCGTCCTATTATTCCACATTCTTCTACCGAATATAGAGTGGTTAAAGGGCGTAATACCGGCTCCTACTGATGAGTCGCCAGTAAGCACGAAACGAATGTGTATGAGATTATACTTTCCGTTCATGCTGCCTTTGGTTTATCCTTCTGGTCACAACTGAACTAATTTGTTACTAGGTTCGCAAAACCTAATACATACTTGCATATATATTAGTTCTTCGCAACAAACAGTATTTAATAGATGTTATTTTGTTTGTGTATGCATAGTATTTGGTTAAAAAATGAATAAATGAATAATTTTTTTCACCACCTGTATAAGCAATTATTGTTTTATGTTAAATTCGCAAAATCTGCGAAAAGCTCAGTGCGTAACTTCATAGAAGTTTTCAGTCGTTATATCAGTTGAATATAATTTATGCCAGACCACTGGGGTTAGGTGTCATATTTCGCATTTTAATACATTATGATGATGATGTTATTATGTACATATTGCGCTATAATCTTCGATAGTCACTGATGGGAGTTTCGCAACATTTTATGACTGGTTAAAATGAGGAATGATGTTTATCTTACGTACGCAAATTTGACTTAATTGATATATTTATTGTTAGACTAAATATATTTATAAACGAGTTGCTGTGTTTTTGTGTTGTTTTTTGAAATCTGCTCTAGTATCTAAACGAGGAAAATCCTGAAAAAGTAGACTAAACAGGCCTCTTAAAATGTTGATTTTGGTTTAAATTGGCAAGACACGTAACACGTGACTGTCATTATTGCTGATAGTCTCACTTAGTGCGTTCAAGTTTTAAACTACGGGATCTATTTATTGAAGTTTAATCGTAATTCACTTATTATGCTATAATTCTGCATATTTGAGGCATCTGCTGACTTACTTGCTATTAGATTTTAGAAGATTTGTGTTGTATATATTTAAGCTGTTTTTCTTACGAAACTGTTTGTCGCTCGAAGTCACTTATGCTGATGTGGAATTTGATATATATATATATATATATATATATATATATATATATATATATATATATATATATATATTTGAACATTTAACAATAGGGGTTGCTGCTATTCATTGTTTCTGCGTTTCTGTAAAAAATTACCTGCAACTTAAATATATGTTTGTTTTTATTTTTTGCATCTCTGTGTGCTAAAAGAGTTGTAGTTTTAAACATTCTGTTTATTGCCATAGAATTTCCATCGTTGTAATTTCATTATCCATCTCAATTAGGTATTTCGTAAAATAGGTTAGAATATCATTTTTACCTATGTATTTATTCAACTTAAATTCGATCTAAACTAATCCGTTAGTTTCAATTTTTTAGATAAAATGTTTAAATTTTCATAAATTTCTACTATTTTTATTATCGGACGAGTAACTTCTTTGGATTATTCACCCATCTTATCTATCACTTTATCAACATCTCATTCCTAAGCTGACTAAATCTGTCTATTCTATCCTGGCTTACTACAGTCTTTTTGCATATTCTCTAGAAACATTTCGTGGCTCGACTAAATTCATTCTCAAATGTTGTCTTCTCCTCTACAAGCTTATAATAAACCATTTTTACTGTTTATGACGTTAGAAACTAAAACGGTTTTAATCATGTTTACAGAACACCTCAAGTTTAGTGCACGACAATTATTCATTAGGATGTGTTGCATAAACTAGGTTTCACATACACCGAATAACTTAACTCTGAACTGCTCTAATGCGAAGTCTGTTAATCATTTCGAATTCGTCTCTTTTAAACAAAGTTCAGGTCTCCTGCACAACATTTGAGGTAGTGTAGAAAGTATCCGCATAGTTCCTGCGATTGATCATACATTCATTATTGGTAATTTTTAATACTTCCTCAGAAGCTACTATTACAGTAATTGAGCTTGTACTATTCTAATGTGCCTGCATGCATATCATGAATAAGAAAACGACTCCGTTCAAGATTTAAATGATTGGCGGTGCGCGGTGCGAGCTTCGTATGTTGACTTTTCGCGAGTTACGTTCGCGGCTTATTGCTTTGCACTGTCAGTTTTGCAAAGATCTGATTGATCCTCATTGCCAAGTACGCATCGATTTAGTCTTCGTTTTGGCTGGACGTGGATTCGTCCCTTTCTTCCGAAGGCTTCAACATCGTTCATACTAACCACTGAAAATGCGGTACGATCTAATCCTCGTTGGCTGGCAACGTTTCGGAAAATAATTTCCCGTTCCATCATCATCATCAGGCCTCTAATCACATATACACACACACACACAGCACAATATTCAAAATAGCAGATTTAAGCGAATTTCCAGTGGTTAGTAGGAACTATGTTGAAGCCTATGGAGGAAAAGTACGAATCTGCGTCCAGCCAAAACGAAGACAAGATCGCTGCGTGCTTGGAAATGGGGATCAATCGGACTTCGTATGTATTCGTGGGTCTGGAAACCTATCCTTTTCTCTATACGCTTTAGTTCATAGGACCATTTTCTATAATAAAATTTGGATATATACAGAAACTTCTACTCGTCTATTTTAACTACGAACAACTCGTTATATACATGTTATGTATTATCTGATTATTAATTCTCAACCGGGCACTGGACCGATTATTTATTCTTTAGGGTCCTGCGTTTATTAAAATGCAATATTTAAAAAGGTATTTCCTACACATCGTTTCGTAACTGAGCATTGAAACGTAAATTTTTCTCTGTTTAGCAGTTATTTTACTATTACAGTAGTCAATGGTTATTTAAATTCTGCTTTCTACTGTTTGAAAATATGAAAAGTTTTATTACGGTTACTTACAAGATTCTATAATTAAAGCAATTATTTTAGTAAGCTAAATTTTTTAAATATCTTCTCGGTCGTCTAGTACATATTCTATTATCTTAGGTTAGGATGCTTGTTGTTGGATTTTTTATGATGGGCATATTATATGTAGCAGTATCAATATCATATATTTATTTATTTGTGGAATATGTAATATAATTAAAATTCATTATTTACCTGTACAGAATATTTGAAATTTGTCAATTTAATTATATTACTTAACATCTCGCCATATCTCTTATACTTTTCATTTATATTCGATAAAAACTTATAAAGGTCGTGTGGTCGAGCGATCAAAAGCATGGTGCAATTCCCTTGGTATTCCGTTCTTCCGATTTAGTCCGCCTTTATCATGCGATTTTCCTTTAGATACATTGGACTCGAAGGATTTGCTACATATGATGTGGGAGACAGAAGTGTATCTATTTCAGAACAGAAAACGAATTAAAACGCTGGCTAAATTGTTAATTCAGGAAGCGAAAGATGGCAGGTAGTCTAATCGATAAATGCATTGCCACGTACATACTTCTTATCAATACATACGACGCGGTTCTTTTAAAAAATGCACGGTGTTTATAAAGTTTGGACATATTTTTTATCAAATTGATCTTATTGATATAAAAAAATATTTTAAAATCAAAGCAACAGCAGCTGATTTCTTTATTTCCATCTACACAAAGAAAACAGCCTAAGGTATTAAAAGAGTGTTATGCATAGAGATTGTTAGATATCAGTAAATGAATAAAGAGACGCATAGATAAATTTAAAGAGGAATGGATAGAATGATAGATTGATCAAAAACCATATAGTTTCATGAAAACTAGAAATATAGGTAGAAGGTAGACAGACAGGTTTTGGATAATAAAATGGATTGAGGAATAATTAGTAAGATAGGTAGAAGATATATAGTAAAGTAAAAGTAAGTATATATATTTAAGATAGATATTAACTGATATATATATATATATATATATAAAAGACGTATGGACTTAACAAATTCATAGTTCAATAGGAAGATAGATATAGAGGTACATAGATAGATAATTTGATGGATAATTTAATTCATATATATGCATAGTTGGATGGTGAAGAATTTTATTGTACTTTTGAAATATATCGTATTCTGTCATTCCGTAAAGAATTTAATCTGGATTTCATTTTGTTTAAACTACCTATTTATTGGTATTTTATTGATTTGCTATCACGATGTTCATTTTAATTTTGTTCAATTTACTTTTATTTGATTTTCTGCGCCATTTTTCTATTTTTAATTTACTATAATTATTTCTATAGCTAGAATGGTACATGATTAAAGTTTTTTTCACTAGAAGAATAGGATATCTGCATTTAGTTTTTAGGATTTTTGTATATGAAAATTAATTTATCGTTATGCCTTTATATATATATATATATATATATATATATATATATTAGTACTCTCGAAATTAATGTACATTATCCACATTGTTATGATTTTTTTTCTTCCTTATTATAAATATATATACATATATAATGTTAATTGTGGTAAATTTGACATAATGAAAGTAGTTACTTGCGAAGAATGTTTTCGTTCACAAGGCTTTCGTAGAAAATACCTGTATTTCTGAGTTATATGTTTGTTTTCGCACTTTAAATACAAACGTATCAAAACAGATGAACGAACAATGTTGTATTTGTAACTTTTTATTGCTATATGGAAAAATTAACTGCGTTCTTTACAAATCTTTAAAAGCCTTTTTAGCAATTTCACACGGTATTTATTTATTTGCTGCTACTCTTATCTTGGATGAGTTCCTTTGATTACTGATCTATACTTCTTCTTCGTCAGATGTTTATTTATAATGATCTGATTTTTGCTATTGAGGTTTTAAAAATATTCTGTCTTGTCTATTTATTTTATTTAATAGGCATGATGTGCCAAAATCTGCATTTCCAGAGAGTCTAGTCATATTTTCAAGCATTTTGAGCATACTTATATCGCACTCCATAACTACTATGTATTTGATCAGGTAATGTATGCAAATTTACGGCGATATCTCCCACAACACTTGATAACATACATGGAGAGCGTCAGTGTTCCGTCGTTTCCTACTGGTAGTCATCCAATGAATACGCAACGTGTGTTTAGTTAGGATCATATCTTTTGTTCATGCTGACTATGAAATATCATCCTGGTCTGATGTGGTGGTAGGTCAATATTAACTTTCGAAATATAAACATGATGATATACAGGAGCATAGTTTTAATACCGAATAATAATAAGAAAAAATACCATCGACTACAGAAAACTAATGAACACCTTCATCGAAAAGGATTCATGTAATGGTGCTCATAAACAATTGAGTTAAATTTTGATTTTTAAAATTAAAAACACGTTTACTCTCAGAAGGATTTAGGATAAAACCCTCGTGATTATAAAAGAAGTTTTAGATTTAAAGGAGGTAATACGGGCGTTAGAGAGAATTGAACGACGTTTTAGTAGCATAGTGATGAATAATTTTTTGTGACCGAATGTTTATCTTATACATGGGATATGATGTGCTTAGTTTCACATCACTTGTTTGAATTTATTCCTTCGATCATTTTTTCCGTCGGTTTTTGATCACAACTACATATATTTCAACGCTACCATCGTATGAATAATGCATGCATATGTGTTGTGTTTGTAGCGTTAAGAACGCATATGGTTATTAAATTACTGCATTTTCTGGATCATTGTTTCATCTTTTTGGCATTTAACCGGTTGTAGACAGGACCAGGAGCTAGATTTTAGCTCACGTCATCTTGAAATTCATCTTCACAGGCTTCACTACTAGAATAGTGTTTTCTTTTAGATAGGTTGCTTTACTCATTTAACGTTTAGTTTAGAGTACGTCAGATATATATATATATATATATATATATATATATATATATATATATATATATATATAATGCCTACTATTGTTGCGGTAAATCAACAGTGCATATCAAAATAAAAGCAATATATTTTATACTTTATATGCTATATGACTGTATTATTAGTTAAAGAACTTTTTATATTTATTTTTGAGGTCTTTCAATTTGAAAGTCGTTTATTTTATCTCTAAGCTGTAAATTAAGGGCACTGTATATTATTTAATTATTAAGATTCTGTTGCAAACATTTTCGTTTGAGAATGCAATTATCATGGAATTTACAACTTAATGTCCTCAATTTCTATAAGTTATTCTCTTTATAGGATTAAACGTGTTTTGTCCTGTCGTCCTACATATGCTTTAAATGAGATTATTATCAATAAAGTTTTAGCGTAATTTTTCCTACACCGATGAATGCCTCTGTTTACATACATATTGGGCATTTCTTTTTAAATTACTTGCGAAATTAAATAAGCATCAATGTCACACCATGTAACCAGTCGCATAACATCAAAACTACTGTCAGTCATACTCACTGTTGCGCGACTGTTTAAATAAAATAGGATTGATGTTTATATAAAACTAGAAAACGTGATTTTAAGAATTGTTATCAGCACCCGCGAAAAGAATGATTGATTAATTTTATAGATTATCTAATAAACAGCCTTTTATTTTACTTTCGGTCAAGCTATTTTTTGCGATTTGTCACCACTTAAGTTTGTAAATGTCATATTTTTGAGGCCATTTTCGGCTCACTTTATCAGGTGTATGATCATTATTTAACTAAAGAAGAATTCACTATGTAGAATTATTTACTCATATTTATTGGATTATAACTTTTGTCGAGTATTACATCTTTATTCCTAAGTGAAAAATGCCACGAACTTATGAGGGGGAAGTGCACACGGATGTTGCACTCGAAGGCCCTCATACTACCTAGATTTCTCTTTTAATTTCTTTATTTGTTAGTTAGTTGTCAATTTTTGTTAGAAAAATCAACCTTAAACTTTCAAATGAAACTTCAACACTTACTTATTCTTTTAATTATTCTATCTATTCGAATACTTATTTAACTTATTTTTCTGGTCAGCAGCTATTGTAATATTCTTTGCTTTATACGAAGTGTTGTTCCTGTAACGCGGGCTTTAGGAATGTTTTTTGAGAATGTTTCAAAGTTTTGTTTTAAATTTCAATATCGTGAATAATATCTTCAACCATTCATTTGTATGGACAAGCTAATGTTTTTACTTGTATCATTAATTTTTATTTGTGCAATTCAAACAAGATCATTATCGGTATAATTAAATGAGGAAAATGTATATATTGATAATTATTACTTTTTCGTAAGATTGCGTTTACTAAATTTATCAATGTGAAATATGCTAAATATTAAAAAAAAATTGCTGTCTATCTAAATAAGACAGCAAAAGATATCACAAAATAAAATTCGCAAGCCTATCATACTTGTCTAATTATTTAAAAATTTCTTTGAGAAAATTGATTTTATTTTTGTTCCAGTGAGATTTTCACTTAGTTATATGTACTCATTTCAAGGAAATCATTCTTATTTGTAGAGTTTAATTTGCCTTTTTTCCACTAATGAAGACTATTTTTTCAGCAAAAATAACAGATTTAAAAATTCACAGTGCATCTATTAAAACTACTATAGAGGAGGTTGATTTTATGTATAAATTCTGAATCTGGCTGTTTTATGATATTTTAAATTGTTTTTTATTATGAAATAAAATTTACTTTTTTCTTGATATTTTTCTATCGCTTAAAAGCTTTGTATGCGCTACATTTCTTGTATGGATTTTTGTAAGCACAACTCGTCTCTTTGATAGTACAGGTAGTTATTTTATGTCCTCTATGATACTTGAGCATTAACACGAGTGACTCAGTTTTGATGGTACCTTTATGCAGTCTAGATGTTTTCCTATTTGTGCTATTTATCCATGAAGACTAGATTTTCCGGCAACAGTTGGTCTTTCATTTATATTTAATTTCATCGTTCTGCGTTGCCTTGGGACTAGCATTAAATGACAACTAATGAAGAACTTAATTCTTGATATATATTTAAAACAATTATTTTTTTGTAAAAACTTTTGCATTCAGGTTTTATATTATATTTTTACTTTATAATAAAAATATTATTTGTTATATATCTTTTAGGAGTATACAATATACCATCGATCTTGTATTTATTTTTAAATAGATCATTAACTTTACAATGCACTGTCAAGTTAAATCGTACTATTTGGCCTAATACTGAATATTGTGGCTAAGAAGGTAAGAGCAAATCAGCTGAGATTTCGATAATAGTTTAGAAATTGCTGATACCTACTATCGGTGAAATAGGAAATCTGTAGCTCACTTTGATTCTTCGAGGATTTTTAAAGTTATTTTAAATTGACAATTAAGCTATGTTTATTTCAGATCCACTACTTATTTTGATTTCCATTGTCTGATGCAAATGCATTAACTTACTGTGCGACAAAATGTGTGAGGAAGCTTACCAATTTTATTCGAAACCACCAAATATATCATGGATTCTTAACTTTCACTAGATATTGATTGAAATTCAGTAATTAATATTTATAAAGGGATCACGTGTTCATGCATACCTTAATATTGGACAAGAGATCCATTTACTATAATCAAGTTTGCGATCTTAATATAAATGTCTGTTCCGTTATGTAAATGCATTCGTCAGTATAAACTAAGCATTTTAATGTGTTGAAAAGACAACTGATCCAGTAGACCGGTTTCGTCTTTATTGCGAACTGATTAGGTACTGTCCGGAATTTGCCACGGACAGGGCTCGAACTTGAGCACGTTTACTTCGGGATCTGGTGTTCTAACCGCTTAAGATTACTGATCACTTAAAGGCTTACTATGGATTACAAAGCAACGATCAACGATAAACTAAACAATAAAATATTTATATTCTTTTTAGCACCGAGACATATCATATATATATATAGAGTAAATTTTGATGTCGCACTTTGAATGACTTAATTCTCATGAGCAATACAAACTATAATGAATCAATACTGCATAGGCCGGCGTTCAAAATAAAAATGGTTGTCTTATCTGCTGAGTCGTGCAGAGTGAATAAGCGAAATCGGGTTACTATAGACACCTTCATTCACGATTCCGCTTCCTTCTCCTTTCTTTTCTCTTCTAAATCTAACAATAATCTTTTTAATATTATAAATATTGTTATTGTTTGCCAAATCGCTGAACCCATTGTCGGATTACCAACTATTGAAAACAGTTCAAGTAATCTACCATTTATTGAAACTAAGTTGGGTTATCAAGCAAGTACATTTCACATGCGAATACGTACGTTGAATTAGTTAGAAGTAGATATATTTTGCGTGTCTGGAACTAGAATGCAGGTTCCTACGTGTATTGAAGAATTGGATGCACCCTCCTCATCAACTCGTTATTGTCTTTTAATTTCTGGTACCCCGAAATATTCTTAAGCTGGATGTTAGGGCGTCGGTAGTATTGTTAGCTCACTAGGTGAATGGGTCACTGTAAATAACTGACTGTGCCGCACGCTTAAATACGTTCATTGTCAGAAGTCTCATTTAACGTTTCCTTTTCATCGTGTGTGCATATGCTTCCACTGATTGCAGTACAGATGACAGCAAGGACGTTTTATACTCTGACCTAAGTTTTTTTTCAGTAGAACAAGAAGTCTAGATATATTTTTAGTTTTGTGTGGCATTAATGTTCACGTGGGGCGCTTAAACGATGCAGAATGTTATCCAGGTCGCAAATGCATGTTAAGGTAAATGCACAGTAATAATGATGGACGGCCATTGGATGGCTGCGTGGAGTTTAGGTGTTACTTGAATAGCACAAACTGCACACATAGTGTACGGCGTTGCGCTGCATAGCGTCCTTCAGCTCCTTGACAACTTTAGACTCAAATAGATAATGTAGCAATAAGTTTTAGCTGAGGTAATTGCATCTGGGACTGTCGCTCATTTTGGAACAGGTGTCTCGACTCTGATGATGCGCCTACTCGTTGTGGATTTTAATTCACATTTTATGGAAATCTAGGTAAGAATAATCCTCGAATAGTTGTAAGAAAACTCTAACGGCCGCGTTTTCAACAAAATATGAAGCTTTATGTACATACATTTGTCAGTATAAACGAAGTATTATATTGTGTTAAAAAGGCAATTCATCCAGTAGACCGGTTTCGTCCTTGTTGAGAACACCTTAAGAAATGTACAAAATTTCCCACAGACAGGACGCGAAACTAGGCACGTCTGCTTAGGAATCTGGTGCTCAAACCACTGAGCCACTCTGCCGCACACTACACATACTTTTCAGTTATATTCAAACTAATGTAAATCGGTTTGTTTTTTTCTATTGGGTGAAGCACATATGGCATCGATTTAGACCCAAATTTCCATTTAACCATCCCCAATCTGTCACAACAAATGCATGAGGAGTTGGTATTGAAACTAACATGTATGTAATTGAACGCACATTGGCTGCGCTGGCGGTGATAAAATTACTATAATTTAAATCACCTGTTTATATCAAGATCGTAACATTGATTATGGCAATTTTTATCATCGCCCGCGCAACTAATGTAATGATCATTTCAATACCACTTCCCCATGTAGTGTGATGTTTGTTCAGTAATGACAGGTTTGAGATGGTTGGTTGGAATTTTGGGTCTAAAGGTGTGCTGTATAGGCTGCACCCAAAGGAAAGGCTAACTTAGAAAAATTATCTTGTTTGAAACTGAAGATTACTTGTAGTGTTCGTCAGGATGGCTCAGGGGTTAGAGCTCCAGTTTCCGAAGCAGACGTGCCAACGTTCGAGCCCTGCTCGTGGTAAGTTCTTTACAGTACGTAATGAGTTCCTAATAAGGATTAAACCGGTCTGCTAGAAGAATTGCCTTTTCTACACTACAGTATTTTTTATACTGAAAAATGTATGTTCATAATGGGTCGGGTGTTTATATCAAGATCGCAAACTTGATTAAAGTAATTGTTATCACTACTCGCGCAGGTAATGTTCGTTTAATTATAGAAAATTTTAAGCTTCTCAAAAATCGACATTATTTAGTCATGGTGGTGCCAAAATTCAAATTTACTGTGGAAAAGGTTAAGCTCCGTTGTGCACATTGCAGATACCACTGTGTGCAATATTGTTGGCTCACGTGGAATCAGTTATTGAGCCTCCAAAACTTTTCTAGCGAATCTCTAAATTAGGTGCTAAATTTCTCCTAGCTCGTCTTATAATAATACTCATAGAGCTATATGACGCAAACTTATACACAATTTAAATGTCGGTTGTAGAGATAATATTTCACCTTAAGGCGAGTTCTTGAAAGTCGACAATTATTCAGCTGTCACACAATAGCCGTTTTTCTAGACTTCAATGGTGCAGTTGACTCAGGGGACCACAATGTCCTATTCAAAATTCTTGTTAAACTGGGTATTCCCGCTAAATTTGTTAAGTGTAGATTTTATCTCTACAAAAAATATTCTGGTTGTGTTAGGATCTACAATGAATTACCGAACAATTTTGCTACTATCAGTGGTGTGCATGACGAATTTCTACTTCCCAAATTTTGTCTAATAATAAATGCCATTATAAACTATAGTTTTCCATACGTACAGAATGACGGCGTCGAAGTTCTCTCCTGGGGTCGATTGGTGGATCTTTAATATGCATACTAGACTAGAATTATTCGATAAACGAGATTCTACACAGTCTTTCGATAGGAGATTAACAACCTCTTAATTTAAGGTATTTATACAGGTTCATGTACTGCTCACATCAACTCTGCGGCTTCAAGGTAAGATTTGAGATTTGCTGACATATTAATTGCTAGCCATATCAATAATCCAGGCAATATGAGTGACGAAGTTAATATGAGTACCGCGAAACTAGTTTATCTTTCTCAAACCTATGCTATTTATGGAGAAACACCGGTATCTTATTCTGACTTAATGGTCGTGCTTCCAATGCATCTGTTACACGCTATTGGAGCTCAGGCCTTCAGAATCGAAGACTTTATAGGCTACGACCACCGTTGTTTGAGAAGCACAACCAGTATAAGTTATCTACAACTAATAAGGAACGCTGACAACCATAGACGTATATTTTGGGTGGCCAAAACAGCTCCTCGTTAGCCAAAAAATAAAGCTCCATCAACTGCAGTGACTTTGATAAGTTTTACATATGCCTTCATTTATATTGTCTGTAGAGACGTCTGCTCTCACTCAGCGCCAGATTGGCGTAAGAAATAAGGTGGGTAGATTCTGACATGGCAGAATCAGCTAAAATCACCTAAAATCAAATTGGGTAGTTTAGGGCCCGCTCATCTCTCAGGATGGTGTCCACGTGTGCGTCATTATTCTTCGCTAGAAACGGTACGCGATATGACACCTTATCGAGCTCAGTTGCAGTATTTTGCAGATTTCTAGGAGAATTATCCTCTTAAGCGTTTTCCAGAGTGGGGCAGAGTTCACTTTTAGGTTCGGTTTTTTATGAAATAATACACTGAAAATCAAATGGAAGCTGTATTGCTGACGCCGCCTTGCCTTAAAGCCGGCGTTTTCATAATGATGTTTAGATGTCTAAGTTGACTCATTTTTGTGTGTTACCTATGTAACGGTCTCCATCGGAAATACATTCTTCCCTTAAGAAAGCACTCTCAGTTAACAATGGTTTTCTTGTTTAAACTGTTATTTTTATTTTATTTTTCTCATGGTTATATGTCAGAGAAGTACAATTTATTAGAGATTGTTTATTATTGCCTGGGATAATGATGATGATGATGATGATGATGAGACCTAAATAATGATTTAAAACGCGTACTTCCAGAAAATAGAACCTCATAATTGTCTCTTATCTATGGATAAAACTTATTATGTTTGTAGAAAAGAAGGGGTTACTAATGCGTTTTAGCTAGTAAGCAAGTAATTCATGCGTCTTTCTTTAAATAAAGTTTGCGAGCTTGAAGTAAACACCAATCTCATTTTATTTAACCAGTCGTCGAACAACTTTACAAAACTACCGCCAGTCGCAAGCACGGCTATTTTGTTCGATGACTGGTTAAATAAAATGGAATAAGTGTTTACTTCAAGCACTAAAACGTGATTTAAATAATTGTTACCACCGCCCGCGCAATCAATTAGTGTTTAATTGTATTTTCTATATATATGTGTGTGTGTGGCGAAAGCTGGAAACAATTAAAGTTCGTTACTGCACAGAAATTGTGCAACCGACATTTCCAGTCAATTTACATGTATGCGAGACTGCTAGAGGTGAGAGCCACATATCTTACATGTATGCGAGACTGCTAGAGGTGAGAGCCACATATCTAACTTTGATTTCCATATATATTCAATGCGGTTTGATCCTCTATAGTCAGTTTGCTGTCGTACTCTGATGATGATCATGGAAGGTCGAAACACGTCCAATTACGTTGCGGCTGGCAGCAGTGGATTACTGATATGTTGTTCGACGACTAATTTAATAAAATAGGATTGAACACTTCAAGCTTGCAAACTTTATTTAAATAATTGTTACTACCGCCCGCGAAATCAACTAGTTTTTAATTGTATTGCCAATACATGCGTCAATGGAATTGCGCATTTTGTTCATGCTGATGTTAGCTTGTCCTCCTGTTCAAATATAAAATGATGTGTTACTAATTCCGCATAATCAGTCACAGTAAAGCTGTTTTATGGGATTCTGTTACGAATTGTAATATATTCTCTATGTTTGCATATATATTATATATATATATATATATATATATATATATATATATTTAAACAGTATTTTAAACGCACAGATATGTAGACAAACCTGCAGTCGAAGAATTATATCATAGCTAACGATGCTTATGAAGATTACTTTATAATTATTTAGTTATTAATCAAGCGAATGAACGCTTTTCATATCAGTTTAAACTAAATATGCTTACAGAGAACAACATCGACAAAATTTATAAATTAGCAGGAAGAGATACTTTAAAATTGAAATCGATAATTTTTAGGCAAATTTATCCAATAAAAGTCTGCATCAGTGGCGTAAAATAGATATTTTTTCTGGAACTAACGTTGGTTAATTCATAAATTAAAAGTTATTAATATATTTAAAATGTAGGTTCCATTTCTTAATAATAATATTTCCGGACTTAGCAAATCATCGTGCAAACCAAAAGCACGCTCATTTAGAAATTTATTTTTGACACAGGTAGTAATTTTTTGTTCTATTGAGTAAATATACTTTTATATATTTCAAAAAAATTATAGGTACCAGTACTAGGCATATATAGCTTACTTCATTTTTCGGCTGAAATGTATCCACACATTGATAAAATTCATCTTAACCAGAAGGATAACTTTAAATTACCATTTAAATTGTACATTTTATCTCATAAAAAACGAATATTTCACAGTGAATTTATAATATGTGATTACTTAATTCTGCACAGTATCTCTCAAAGAATTTTGTTGGTATCACTTCTGACTCAGTTTATTTAATTCTCCATAAATTTATCATTATTACTCAAAGCGATAAAGTTTTTTGTTTATTCATAGTTTCAATCAGCTAAAATATATGTATTTATTTCTAAGTCATGCTTCATTGGTGATTAGTATATTTATATCGCTTGCAATCAATTTTAATAGAATAATTTAGGCATCATCCATGATGATGATTTTAACAATTAAATTAATATCATAAGTTTTAGAGTATGCCCTTTATCACTCGTTATAGAAGGACAATTTTATATCTCAGGCAAACATTTTACGTAATTTTGATCACTAATTTACCATAAATGCATTTAATTATTGGGTTAGTCACAACTAAAAATGAGCAACTTTGTATTGGATGTTGCGCACCTAGTAACAAATTAGTTCAAATAGGACAAGAATGATTAAACAAATCAGCATGAATGAAAGGTATATTCTCATGTGCGCATTCGTTTCGTGTTTAATGACGACTCATCAGTATGAGCCGGTATTACGTCCTATACCCAATATATATTTGGTCAATGAATGTGAAAGACTTGGATGGTACAATGTCCTATAGGAGTATGTATATATTCAGTAGTATGCACGAAACGAATGTGCACATGAGATTGTACCTGGGCATATTTAAACTAATTTTTACTAGGTACACAATACCTATTACACAATTGTATATATATTAGGACTGCGCTACAAAAAATGTATAAATATTAATAAGTACATTCATATGAGAACAGGTAAATACCAAATGTGGCACAAGCAAATTTTTTAACCCATTAATCAACACGTAGAATTTAGAAAGGCCTGGTCAATATACTGTGTTGTAGTGAGACCACTGTGGTCGTAAAATATATTGCAGAGTTTCGACTGGTGTGGTCGCTACATGTGTTGGTGAATTTTAAACTGTATGATTGCCGTGTATTTTAAGAGTTGTCCCCAATGTGGTCGCCACAATTTTTTTAGAGTTGTCTCAAATGTAGTTGGCCCAAGCTTTGCTGAATCGCTACCGGTGTGATCGGTACACATTGCGTAAAGTGACTGCACGTTCGCAACATATTTTTGTAATTTGCGACTGTTGTGGTCGTCAAATTTTTTGCAAAGTTTTAACAAACATGGTCGCCATATTTAGCACAGTTTCTACTTTCGTCGTTGCCACTTATTTTGTTGATTTGTGACTGACGTGGTCACCTTAATTTGGTGTTTTGCGTGGTCATCCCAAATTTTGTGTACATTCGACCGGTGTGACTGCCACAATTTTGGTCAGTTTCGACCGGTGTGATCACCAAATATTTTATTATGTTTCGACGGTTGTAGTCACCAAATATCTTGGACAGTTGCAGCGAACGTGATCGCCACACATTTGCAGAGGTACCCGTGCTTCCACAACTACCCTTACCTAGTTCGCGGTCTATTCTTACCGGTATATATGTATACTTCCAATGACTATTGTGTTTGAGACGCTCCGTAAGGGATTACGTGTCAAACTTTCCAGTTTCGTCCCCACGACTCAATTATGTAAGATTGTATTAGAAGTTCTTAACGTCTTCATTTTAGAGAGCACCATTCATTTTTTACAAATCGAAAACTTTAATAATTATAATTGTCGTCAGACAAATGGACGAGATATGCGCCGGTCCTGTCTGTCATTCC
Source organism: Eudiplozoon nipponicum (assembly GCA_029291075.1). Lineage (NCBI taxonomy): Eukaryota > Metazoa > Platyhelminthes > Monogenea > Mazocraeidea > Diplozoidae > Eudiplozoon > Eudiplozoon nipponicum. Next base: position 16,391 of record JAQBSW010002376.1, read on the forward strand.
ACAATGAATCTAGAGTGCATAAATTAACTGAAGCATTACCAAGTTAAAGTAAGCTTTTATGTTTAGTCGAAACTTTATCCTGCCATATGATATGAAAGAAAATATTTCGCATTTTTGGAATGAAGATTTATATTTTTTAATGATTCAATGAAAACAGAAAGGCAACGTACTTTCAATCAGCCACGATCCTCTACAACAAACGCTCGTGGCTCCGTTCACTTCAGCTCGAAAATTAAAATATTGAAAACTCGTTCGACAAAAGAAAACTATAAAATATTCACTTTTAGCTAAGAATGTAAAAAAATTATTTAAGCAACTTTTTACACGAAAAATTTGTTTAAGAAACCAGAGGATATTTTAAATGTCGAAATAGCATTTTAAATTATGACTGATCTGAGGAGTTCTCAACATCGACACTATGTTTGTGTTATTTTAGCACTCATCAGTCAGAGTTTGGCTTACGGTCATTTAAGAAATTTGACTAGCATGGTTCTGAAGAAAACAGCTGACTTGGAATTTCTAACTAAATATGGAAAAGCTTACCATTCAGTGACATTGGTGAAAACGATTAATATTTTTTTTAAGAATTAAAAAACAGACAACTGTGCCCCAAACAAACTGTTTATTTTGTCAACACATTTAGAACAGTTGAACGGAGTAATTTATTATACGTGTGTGTAATAGTTTCAAATAAAGTCTACAGCAATTTGACCGCAAAGTTAATAATCTAATATGTCAAAATCTGTAAAGGATATCACTGGTACAATCGTGAAGATATGTTAAAGTTTCCATTTCTGTACATTAGTCGACAAGTTATGAATAAGGACGGAACCGATCTCCTGGATGAATTTCATATGCAATTTAAAATATGCATGTGTCATACTGGTGTATATATACTAGGATTGGTTTTTATCTCAGGCCTGCAAACTTGTTTTTAAGAATTGTCATCACCACCTGTGCAATCAATGATCATTCAATTCTGTAAGGCTTGAATTCAATACCACTTACGAGGTAGCGTAGCGTCTGTTCTATAATGACTGATTGGTGGTGCCTAGTTGGAACTTTAGCTCTAAAAAGATGCCACATAAGCTCCATCGGAAGAAAAAGCTAATCAAAGTCATGAATTAGTATATAATTGCTATAGAGTAAATTTTCCCTAGTTCGTACCTTGTCTGCGGTAAAATTCTCGTGAGCATGTAACAAGTTCCCAATAGGGATGAAACCGATCTACTAAATGAATTGGCTCGGCTTTTTATGCTTTGCTTGGTTCATAACGACGAGTATATTTTTGTTGAGATTGATGTTTACCTCAAGTTGGCACTCATAATTTAAACATTTTAAATGGCTACCAGCGTAATCAAGGCTTGTTTAAATTTAAATGCAGTTTAGGTTAAAACATAGTTATTTTCTTTCCGAAGAAAATTTTCTGTTTAAATTTAAAAAAATTCACTGTGCTAAAATTTATATGAAGTGACTATTTTTAAGCACTATCAGTAATTTAGATTAAACTCCTAATTAAAATACTAGAAGTATGTTAGCTAACTTTAATATATATATATATATATATATATATATATATATATATATATGAAGTGTGTCGCTAAAGCATAAAAGAATTTAGAACATGTTCACGAATGAGTCCTGAAGAAAATTTTGTGGAGCGGTCTGTTAAATAGAAAGCGATTTCTCTTGTGGTTTACCTTTCCTTTATTTCCATATTTGTTCAACCATTAAAATGTTTTTTGGTGTTGTCCGCAGAGAGAGTATGAGGTTTCTTTGGAATATCGGGCGGTTAGAGTGAGTTTTATTCTTTTATTTCTTTAAAATTGAGCCTATTTTTTTAAAAGCATAGTGTTCTTTTTCATTTATAAGCTTGGTACATTTCCTTTAAACAGTACGTTGGATTTAAAGTCACGCTAGAAAATACTATATGTAAAGTCGTATCTACTAGCGTTTCAATACGAAAACGAATAGGAGATTGATTACCTTATACTTCTTTTTCTAAACCAAGTGCTTGCATCTACTGTCTTCAATTGGACTCCGAATAGGAGATTGCTCAATTACCTGATCTTTTGTTTTCTTGGCTTTGTAATCGTTTTCAGTGTGTACGTTTTCTTTCAAAATATTTTGGTAGTCATTTAGGAAAATTACTTCAAGCGACAACTCATCACACAAAATAAAATAAACGAATAAATGTCGTCATTGAGTTTGAACTGTTTTATATTTACTTATAGCTGACTATTATAAAATTATTTACTTACCACTAGATGCACGTGTTTGGCATATATGTCTTTCTAACTATAACTTATAATCATTTAGTTAAATATAATTACGTAAATGTGTACGCCCGTCTCTAAGAAACTATATGCACTGCATGTTAATTTCTTTGTGCACGCGTCAGAATCGAGTTTTAGTTGTAGTTGTGTGAATTTAGCCTATACATTTTACATAGTTAATATTGCTCTGTAAAAGTTAATATATTTTTCTTAAATTGTGAAATAAAGTAATCTAGAGTAATGTCAGTGATCATGGAGATGGCGAAGCAATACAAAATTGTAAAAATCGATATTAAAATTGTGTCAGAATAAGTTATCTGAAGGTTAGTGGTTGAATATCGAGATATGAAACTAGAATCATGATAGTAAAATAAGCAATTAGCTGCTGTGATAAATATTTGAAAAATAAAATTATGAAGGATTATTATGTGCATGAAATGATATTAATAATTGTTATACAACACCATGACAGTAAAGTAATAGATAAAATGTAAAACCAAATAAAGGATGACAATGGGAAGTTGTATAAATTAATTAAGCATAAAATTTACAATCACGAAGGAGATTTATAAAATGATAAATGAACTATTTTTAATCTTATGCTAGATCGCCTTGCTGAATTTGCTGCATGCAATCATCTCTACCTACCATTGACTATTGCTGCATTCCAAATGAATATGCACCGCTGTTTTATTCGTTGTACTACATCTAGACATAATTTATTTAGATCGTCTAAATGATTATGTGGTTATGTTACAATCGCATATTAATAAGAGTCAAGAACCGTTCTAGCTAATTGTACAAACAGTCTTCATCGAATGGCGTGCATAATAAGATCTATTAATATGCCCATACTTCTGTAGTATAGCTAGATAGTGCCTACTGTCGCATATAATCAGTAATATAAGAGGTTGTTAATTTTATATTAATTCAACCAAACGTTGTAGCACTGCGACTATAAATAGCACTGACTGTTGCTATCAACTCGTTATGAAAGGTAGACTTGTTATGTTTTTATGTATTAATTAGGTAATAAATAAATAAGTATAATAGTCGACGTAATTAAACTATAGTAGTGTGAGATGCATGATATACAGCGATTTTTAATAGTCATTAAGAATTTAGCTTTCAAGAATTTAACATTGTCAACGTACACATTTTCATTCTATATAGACGGACACTGTTTTGTTGTTGCTCACTATAAATCAGAATAATTCTTATTAATTTCTTACTAATTGATTTCTGACATGGACACTTTTGAAGCAGTATTGTTTAAAGTATAGGAACTGGAGAGAAACTGACAGGAACTTTAATTCCAGTATCGATGTCAGGATATAGGGACCAGTTGGCTAAAGGATGATGTAGCGAGAAGTGTTGGTTCCACAGGCGCTGAGCAATGTCGGAATCTACATCAGGGAAACACTGGGTGATTCCACTTTTTCAGCATGTAATAGCGTCATTACAATTTCTGTACTGGAGAGGAGGGCAATCGAGGCGACAGCTGTTAATGGTCATTAGATGCCTAAGGATGACGGGCCATGCCAAATTGAAGATAAACAGGGTTGTGCTTGATATTTTTGGTGCATTAAAACGAAGGAAGTGAACCCCAAGCATATGTTGACGAAATATGCAAGTGACTCGAAGAGATTGTGGTGCCTGAACACCTCTCCGCTGAATTAAAGTCTAGAAATCGAATTATCTGGTCTTCCTTGTTATTTTCGTGTTGTATGGCGAAGCTGATCACCCGCTCTCCATTGCAGTCTGCATATTATATGATGCAGATAATAATTTGCTCTTAATTTAGACCTTTTTCTTATTGGAAAGCTACTAATCCGCTCCTATCGGCGTTGATCTGTGCGGCCTTTGCTTAAACTAAGCAACGCAACTCTGGAAAATTAGTATTCTATGTACTCAGAGCGAAGCTATTAACTCGATCCGCAAGAAATATTTTGATGAGCTCGACGATGAATGCAATACGTCATCAGGAGCGCATTATTCAATGACGCTGCTGACTGCATTATTGATAAATAAAGACTTTATAACAATTGGCGTCTCGGAATTATGAATTTCAAACAAAGGCGTAAACCATAAACTAGACTAGTTGTACTCTGCGGTGGATTAGCGTTCTCTGTCGAGAAAATGGAAAGTGTAGTGGTGCAGATAGACATGGAAAACTGCCGTACGTCTGCATTGTTGCAAAGGGGTTGCTTACTTCGTATTACTTGCTTAAGTTAGAGGTATTCATAGTTGTGTCAGTGTGACTAGATAAAGCACTGACTCGGGTGTTTGACTTGTAATAATGGGTAGATTTGTTTTATTTTTATCTATTAATTATATAATCACTAAATAAAAGAGTCGACGTAAATAAATTTTTAAATCATTCTGCGGTAGATTAGTGTTCTCTGTCGAGAAAATGGAAAGTGTAGTGGTGCAGCTAGACATGGAAAACTGCCGTACGTCTGCATTGTTGCAAAGGGGTTGCTTACCGGTATTACTTGCTTCAGTTAGAGGTATTCATAGTTGTGTCAGTGTGACTAGATAAAGCACTGACTCGGGTGTTTGACTTGTAATAATGGGTAGATTTGTTTTATTTTTATCTATTAATTATATAATCACTAAATAAAAGAGTCGACGTAAATAAATTTTTAAATCATTCTGCGGTAGATTAGTGTTCTCTGTCGAGAAAATGGAAAGTGTAGTGGTGCAGCTAGACATGGAAAACTGCCGTACGTCTGCATTGTTGCAAAGGGGTTGCTTACTTCGTATTACTTGCTGAAGTTAGAGGTATTCATAGTTGTGTCAGTGTGACTAGATAAAGCACTGACTCGGGTGTTTGACTTGTAATGATGGGTAGATTTGTTATATTTTTATCTATTAATTAAATAATCACTTAATAAAAGTGTCGACGTAAATAAATCTTTAAATCACTCTGCGGTGGATTAGCGTTCTCTGTCGAGAAAATGGAAAGTGTAGTGGTGCAGCTAGACATGGAAAACTGCCGTACGTCTGCATTGTTGCAAAGGGGTTGCTTACTTCGTATTACTTACTTAAGTTAGAGGTATTCATAGTTGTGTCAGTGTGACTAGATAAAGCACTGACTCGGGTGTTTGACTTGTAAGGATGGGTAGATTTTTTATATTTTTATCTATTAATTAAATAATCACTTAATAAAAGAGTCGACGTAAATAAATTTTTAAATCACTCTGCGGTGGATTAGCGTTCTCTGTCGAGAAAATGGAAAGTGTAGTGGTGCAGCTAGACATGGAAAACTGCCGTACGTCCCGCATTGTTGCAAAGGGGTTGCTTACTTCGTATTACCTGCTTGAGTTAGAGGTATTCATAGTTGTGTCAGTGTGACTAGATAAAGCACTGACTCGGGTGTTTGACTTGTAATAATGGGTAGATTTGTTTTATTTTTATCTATTAATTAAATAATCACTTAATAAAAGTGTCGACGTAAATAAATCTTTAAATCATTCTGCGGTGGATTAGCGTTCTCTGTCGAGAAAATGGAAAGTGTAGTGGTGCAGCTAGACATGGAAAACTGCCGTACGTCTGCATTGTTGCAAAGGGGTTGCTTACTTCGTATTACTTACTTAAGTTAGAGGTATTCATAGTTGTGTCAGTGTGACTAGATAAAGCACTGACTCGGGTGTTTGACTTGTAAGGATGGGTAGATTTTTTATATTTTTATCTATTAATTAAATAATCACTTAATAAAAGAGTCGACGTAAATAAATTTTTAAATCACTCTGCGGTGGATTAGCGTTCTCTGTCGAGAAAATGGAAAGTGTAGTGGTGCAGCTAGACATGGAAAACTGCCGTACGTCCCGCATTATTTACAAGGGTTGCCCTTCGTATTACCACTTGAGTTGGTATTCATAGTTGTGTCAGTGTGACTAGATAAAGCACTGACTCAGTGTTGACTTGTAATGATGGGTAGATTTATTTATATTTTTATCTATTAATTAAATGTCACTTAATAAAGAATTAATGCGACGTAAATAAATCTAGAAATCACTCTGCGTTGGATTAGCGTTCTCTGTCGAGAAAATGGAAAGTGTGGTGGTGCAGCTAGACATGGAAAACTGCCGTACGTCTGCATTGTTGCAAGGGTTGCTTACTTCATTATTACTTACTTAAGTTAGAGGTATTCATAGTTGTCAGTGTGACTAGATAAAACGCAGCTCAGGTGTTTGACTTGTAGGATGAATTTTTATATTTTTATCTATTAATTAAATAATCGCAATAAAAGAGTCAGCGTAAATAAATTTTTCATCCTCTGCGGTGGATTAGCGTTCTCTGTCGAAAATGGAAAGTGGTAAGTGCAGCTAGACATGGAAAACTGCCGTACGTCTGCATTGTTGCAAAGAGGTTGCTTACTTCATTACCTACTTGAGTTAGAGGTATTCATATGGATTGTGTCGGTGACTAGGTAAAGCACTGACTCAGGTGTTCTGACTTGTGCGATGGGTAGATTTGGTATATTTTATCTATTAATTAAATAATCACTTAATAAAGAGTCGTAAATAGAATTTTAAATCACTCTACGGTGGATTAGTTCTGTGTCGAGAAAATGGAAAGTGTAGTGGTGCAGCTAGACATGGAAAACTGCCATTACGTCTGCATTGTTGCAAGGGGTTACTTACTACGTATTACTTGAGTTAGGGTATTCATAGATTGTGTCCAGTGTGACTAGATAAAGCACGACTCAGGGAGTTAAACTTGTAATGATGGGTAGATTTGTTATATTTTTATCTATTAATTAAATAATCACTTAATAAAAGTGTCGACGTAAATAAATTTTTAAATCATTCTGCGTTGGATTAGCGTTCTCCGTCGAGAAAATGGAAAGTGTAGTGGTGCAGCTAGACATGGAAAACTGCCGTACGTCTGCATTGTTGCAAAGGGGTTGCTTACTTCGTATTACTTGCTTAAGTTAGAGGTATTCATAGTTGTGTCAGTGTGACTAGATAAAGCACTGACTCGGGTTTTTGACTTGTTATGATGGGTAGATTTGTTATATTTTTATCTATTAATTAAATAATCACTTAATAAAAGTGTCGACGTAAATAAATTTTTAAATCATTCTGCGGTAGATTAGTGTTCTCTGTCGAGAAAATGGAAAGTGTAGTGGTGCAACTAGACATGGAAAACTGTCGTACGTCTGCATTGTTGCAAAGGGGTTGCTTACTTCTTATTACTTGCTTGAGTTAGAGGTATTCATAGTTGTGTCAGTGTGACTAGATAAAGCACTGACTCAGGTTTTTGACTTGTAATGATGGGTAGATTTGTTATATTTTTATCTATTAATTAAATAATCACTTAATAAAAGAGTCGCCAGTAAGCACGAAACGAATGTGCATGAGATTATACTTTCCGTTCATGCTGCCTTTGGTTTATCCTTCTAGTCACAACTGAACTAATTTGTTACTAGGTTCGCAAAACCTAATACATACTTGCCTATATATTAGTTCTTCACAACAAACAGTATTTAACTGTAATATATTGAATTGAATGATGTCATGCCTACCGCGAAATGTGATAACTGATATCGATGAAGGCCAGAGTGTATGGTTTAACTGGAGTAACAGGTGTTTGGAAATTATTGTAATTCTCAATTTGGGTGAACTTTAGCATAAATTTATATCCATCAGGTTGGTATCATGTACCGACTCGGAAACCATGGTGTTAGTAACCGGTACTCATCGATTTCAAAAAAGGTATCAGTTACTAACACAATTGCCATAGTGTTAGTATCCCTTACAGACTCGGTATATATATTATATAGTGTGAGTTAGCATTGAAGTCGCATTGTCGTTGACTTTAGATGATGTTTACTTCACTATTACAGGTTTACACATTCGTCTAGGAGATTGTACCGTCCTATTATTCCACATTCTTCTACTGAATATATAGTGGTTAAAGGGCGTAATACCGGCTCCTACTGATGAGTCGCCAGTAAGCACGAAACGAATGTGCATGGGATTATACTTTCCGTTCATGCTGCCTTTGGTTTTTCCTTCTGGTCACAACTGAACTAATTTGTTACTAGGTTCGCAAAACCTAATACATACTTGCATATATATTAGTTCTTCGCAACAAACAGTATTTAACTGTAATATATTGGATTGAATGATGTCATGCTTACCGCGAAATGTGATAACTGATATCGATGAAGGCCAGAGTGTATGGTTTAACTTGGGTAACAGGTGTTCGGAAATTGTTGTAATTCTCAATTTGGGTGAACTTTAGCATAAATTTATATCCATCAGGTTGGTATCATGTACCGACTCGGAAACCATAGTGTTAGTATCCGGTACTCATCGATTTCAAAAAAGGTATCAGTTATTAACACAATGGCCATAGTGTTAGTATCCTTCACAGACTCGGTATATATATTATATAGTGTGAGTTAGCATTGAAGTCGTATTGTCGTTGACTTAAGATTATGTTAACTTCACTATTACAGGATTACACATTCGTCTAGGAGATTGTACCGTCCTATTATTCCACATTCTTCTACCAAATATATAGTGGTTAAAGGGCGTAATACCGGCTCCTGCTGATGAGTCGCCAGTAAGCACGAAACGAATGTGCATGAGATTATACTTTCCGTTCATGCCTCCTTTGGTTTATCCTTCTGGTCACAACTGAACTAATTTGTTACTAGGTTCGCAACACCTAATACATACTTACATATATATTAGGTCTTCGCAACAAACAGTATTTAACTGTAATATATTGAATTGAATGATGTCATGCTTACCGCGAAATGTGATAACTGATATCGATGAAGGCCAGGGTGTATGGTTTAACTGGAGTAACAGGTGTACGGAAATTGTTGTAATTCTCAATTTGGGTGAACTTTAGCATAAAGTTATATCCATCAGGTTGGTATCGTGTACCGACTCGGAAACCATAGTGTTAGTATCCGGTACTCATCGATTTCAAAAAAGGTATCAGTTACTAACACAATAGCCCTAGTGTTAGTATCCTTTACAGACTCGGTATATATATTATATAGTGTGAGTTAGCATTGAAGTCGTATTGTCGTTGACTTCAGATTATATTAGCTTCACTATTACAGGTTTACACATTCGTCTAGGAGATTGTACCGTCCTATTATTCCACATTCTTCTACCAAATATATAGTGGTTCAAGGGCGTAATACCGGCTCCTACTGATGAGTCGCCAGTAAGCACGAAACGAATGTGCATGAGATTATACTTTCCGTTCATGCCTTTGGTTTATCCTTCTGGTCACAACTGAACTAATTTGTTACTAGGTTCGCAAAACCTAATACATACTTGCACATATATTAGTTCTTCGCAACAAACAGTATTTAACTGTAATATATTGAATTGAATGATGTCATACTTACCGCGAAATGTGATAACTGATATCGATGAAGGCCAGAGTGTATGGTTTAACTGGAGTAACAGGTGTTCGGAAATTGTTGTAAATCTCAATTTGGGTGAACTTTAGCATAAATTTATATCCATCAGGTTGGTATCATGTACCGACTCGGAAACCATAGTGTTGGTATCCGGTACTCATCGATTTCAAAAAAGGTATGAGTTACTAACACAATGGCTATAGTGTTAGTATCCTTTACAGTCTCGGTATATATATTATATAGTGTGAGTTAGCATTGAAGTCGCATTGTCGTTGACTTTAGATTATATTAGCTTCACTATTACAGGTTTACACATTCGTCTAGGAGATTGTACCGTCCTATTATTCCACATTCTTCTACCGAATATATAGTGGTTAAAGGGCGTATACCGGCTCCTACTGATGAGTCGCCAGTAAGCACGAAACGAATGTGCATGAGATTATACTTTCCGTTCATACTGCCTTTGGTTTATCCTTCTGGTCACAACTGAACTAATTTGTTACTAGGTTCGCAAAACCTAATACATTCTTTCATATATAATCGTTCTTCGCAACAAACAGTATTTAACTGTAATATATTGAATTGAATGATGTCATGCTTACCGCGAAATGTGATAACTGATATCGATGAGGGCCAGAGTGTATGGTTTAACTGGAGTAACAGGTGTTCGGAAATTGTAATTCTCAATTTGGGTGAACTTTAGCATAAATTTATATCCATCAGGTTGGTATCATGTACCGACTCGGAAACCATAGTGTTAGTATCGGTACTCATCAATTTCAAAAAAGGTATCAGTTACTAACACAATAGCCATAGTGTTAGTATCCTTTACAGACTCAGTATATATATTATATAGTGTGAGTTAGCATTGAAGTCGTCTTGTCGTTGACTTCAGATTATGTTAGCTTCACTATTACAGGTTTACACATTCGTCTAGGAGATTGTACCGTCTATTATTCCACATTCTTCTACCAAATATATAGTGGTTAAAGGGCGTAATACCGGCTCCTACTGATGAGTCACCAGTAAGCACGAAACGAATGTGCATGAGATTATACTTTCGTTCATGCTGCCTTTGGTTTATCCTTCTGGTCACGACTGAACTAATTTGTTACTAGGTTCGCAAAACCTAATACATACTTGCATATATATTGGTTCTTCGCAACAAACAGTATTTAACTGTAATATATTGAATTGAATGATGTCATGCTTACCGCGAAATGTGATAGCTGATATCGATGAAGGCCAGAGTGTATGGATTCACTGAAGTAACAGGTGTTCGGAAATTGTTGTAATTCTCAATTTGGGTGAACTTTAGCATAAATTTATATCACTCAGGTTGGTATCATGTACCGACTCGGAAACCATAGTATTAGTATCCGGTACTCATTGATTTCAAAAAAGGTATCAGTTACTAACACAATAGCCATAGTGTTAGTATCCTTCACAGACTCGGTATATATATTATATAATGTGAGTTAGCATTGAAGTCGTATTGTCGTTGACTTTAGATTATGTTAGCTTCACTATTACAGGTTTACGCGTTCGTCTAGGAGATTGTACCGTCCTATTATTCCACATTCTTCTACCAAATATATAGTGGTTAAGGGCGTAATACCGGCTCCTACTGATGAGTCGCCAGTAAGCACGAAACGAATGTACATGAGATTATACTATCCGTTCATGCTGCCTTTGGTTTATCCTTCTGGTCACAACTGGACTAATTTGTTACTAGGTTCGCAAAACCTAATACATACTTGCATATATATTAGTTCTTCGCAAAAAACAATATTTAACTTTAATATAATGAATTGAATGATGTCATGCTTACCGCGAAATGTGATAACTGATATCGATGAAGGCCAGAGTGTATAGTTTAACTGGAGTAACAGGTGTTCGAAAATTGTTGTAATTCTCAATTTGGGTGAACTTTAGCATAAATTTATATCCATCAGGTTGGTATCATGTACCGACTCGGAAACCATAGTGTTAGTATCCGGTACTCATTGATTTCAAAAAAGGTATCAGTTACTAACACAATAGCCATAGTGTTAGTATCCTTTACGGACTCGGTATATATATTATATAGTGTGATTTAGCATTGAAGTCGTATTGTCGTTGACTTTAGATTATGTTAGCTTCACTATTACAGGTTACCACATTCGTCTAGGAGATTGTACCGTCCTATTATTCCACATTCTTCTACCAAATATATAGTGGTTAAAGGGCGTAATGCCGGCTCCTACTGATGAGTCGCCAGTAAGCACGAAACGAATGTGCATGAGATTATACATTCCGTTCATGCTGGTTTTGGTTTATCCTTCTGGTCACAACTGAACTAATTTGTTACTAGGTTCGCAAAAACTAATACATACTTGCATATATATTAGCTCTTCGCAACAAACAGTATTTAACTGTAATATATTGAATTGAATGATGTCATGCTTACCGCGAAATGTGATAACTGATATCGATGAAGGCCAGAGTATATGGTTTAACTGGAGTAACAGGTGTTCGGAAATTGTTGTAATTCTCAATTTGGGTGAACTTTAGCATAAATTTATATCCATCAGGTTGGTATCATGTACCGACTCGGAAACCATAGTGTTAGTATCCGGTACTCATTGATTTCAAAAAAAGGTATCAGTTACTAACACAATGGCCATAGTGTTAGTATCCTTTACAGACTCGGTATATATATTATATAGTGTGAGTTAGCAGTGAAGTCGTATTGTCGTTGACTTCAGATTATGCTAGCTTCACTATTACAGGTTTACACATTCGTCTAGGAGATTGTACCGTCCTATTATTCCACATTCTTCTACCAGATATATAGTGGTTAAAGGGCGTAATACCGGCTCCTACTGATGAGTCGCTAGTAAGCACGAAACGGATGTGCATGAGATTATACTTTCCGTTCATGCTGCCTTTGGTTTATCCTTCTGGTCACAACTGAACTAATTTGTTACTAGGTTCGCAAAACCTAATACATACTTGCATATATGTTAGTTCTTCGCAACAAACACTATTTAACTGTAATATACTGAATTGAATGATGTCATGCTTACCGCGAAATGTGATAACTGATATCGATGAGGCCAGAGTGTATGGTTTAACTGGAGTAACAGCTGTTCGGAAATTGTTGTAATTCTCAATTTGGGTGAACTTTAGCGTAAATTTATATCCATCAGGTTGGTATCATGTACCGACTCGGAAACCATAGTGTTAGTATCCGGTACTCATCGATTTCAAAAAAGGTATCAGTTACTAACACAATGGCCATAGTGTTGGTATCCTTTACAGACTCGGTATATATATTATATAGTGTGAGTTAGCATTGAAGTCGTATTCTCGTTGACTTTAGATTATGTTAGCTTCACTATTACAGGTTTACACATTCGTCTAGGAGATTGTACCGTCCTATTATTCCACATTCTTCTACCCAATATATAGTGGTTAAAGGGCGTAATACCGGCTCCTACTGATGAGTCGCCAGTAAGCACGGAACGAATGTGCATGAGATTATACTTTCCGTTCATGCTGCCTTTGGTTTATCCTTCTGGTCACAACTGAACTAATTTGTTACTAGGTTCATAAAACCTAATACATACTTACGTCTGCATTGTTAGGGATTGCCTCTCGTATTACTAGCAAGTTAGAGGTATTCATAGTTGTGTCAGTGTGACTAGATAGAAACGCAATTCAGGTTTTGACTTGTACTGATGGGTAGATTTATATTTTATCTGTAATTAAATAATCACTTAATAAAGTGTCGACGTAAATAAATCTTTAATCCTCTGCAGTTGGATTAGCGTTCTCTGTCGAGAAAATGGAAAGTGTAGTGCAGCTAGACATGGAAAACACCGTACGTCCCGCATTATTTGCAAAGGGGTTGCTTACTTCGTATTACCTGCTTGAGTTAGAGGTATTCATAGTTGTGTCAGTGTGACTAGATAAAGCACTGACTCGGGTGTTTGACTTGTACTGATGGGTAGATTTGTTATATTTTTATCTATTAATTAAATAATCACTTAATAAAAGAGTCGACGTAAATAAATTTTTAAATCACTCTGCGGTGGATTAGCGTTCTCTGTCGAGAAAATGGAAAGTGTAGTGGTGCAGCTAGACATGGAAAACTACCATTACGTCTGCATTATTTACCAAAGGGTTGCTTACTTCGTACTTGCACTGAAGTTAGAGGTATTCATAGTTGTGTCAGTGTGACTAGATAAAGCACTGACTCGGGTGTTTGACTTGTAATAATGGGTAGATTTGTTTTATTTTTATCTATTAATTATATAATCACTTAATAAAAGAGTCGACGTAAATAAGTTTTTAAATCCCGAGGAGCAGGCAACTGGGCGACTTTGAATGACCAATATTTGTATCGAATTCAAGAATCATAAAATTGCGTGAATGTTGTGCACGTAAACACTTTTTGTCATATAAATGAACACTAGTTGGTTGTTACTCGACATAAGAATAAAACGTTATTTACTTACGATGTGACTCCTGGTACGGTCAATTTGGGAGATAACAGCAGGAACTTAAATTGCAATCTTGATGCCGGGCTGTTAGGACGATTCGGCTCAAGTGTGATAGATTGAGCGGAGGTGGTTCAAATGGCATTGAACGGTGCATACCTACATGTATTTCTAATTTTCACTTTTCGTGTATTAATTGTGTGTATATTTTCATCCACCTGCATGTAGCTATAATTATAGAATGGAGTATCAAATAATTTTTTTAGAGCTAGGTGTTAATTTTTGCTACCCAGCCTAACAGTTTACTAGCTAGAATAATGGACTGTATTTTGTTTCTATGTCGTATTTGAACAGTATTGATTTTACCTTTCCACACGTTAAGAAATTTTGTGACAATATGCTCATCTGATTCTGCTTTATTGCGTTCGATTTAATCTACTTCGTCTATGGGTTAAATTTAGTTATAGCATCCGTCATCGTTCAAATGAAATGTTTTTCCCGTCAAGGTATTGATCATCTAACTTATTTTTGGTGTGCACAACAAAGTCCAAACATCCTCTGCAAACATTTTCATGCCATATTTTTCAGGACATCCTTTCGATTCCCTTTGTCAACGGTAAGCTTATGATACTAAAAATACTTGATAAGTATTCAAAAGCGTCCAATTTCATTTAAATGATTTCACTTATGTTTACTTTTCATTAGGTAGGTGTGTGCCACGTATATGTGTTTGTATCTGTAACTGCTAAGTGTTTAATTAAATATAATTACCTGCACATGCACTCTCATATAATTGTAAATACAATAATCTCATAACTATTACTGACGCTTCACTAGATAAACGTACTTCGTGTGTGTGTTTGTGTGTGTATGTTGTTTTAATAAAATGAAGTAAGTTGAATAAACCTAAATTATCTTTTGTTTAGTTAAGTGAACCTACAGTTCCTCTTTGCAAAGGTCAGAATAAATGATTCTTTCACACTTACTATTTAAAATGGTGTAGTTATGGGTGACATTATTGGTCAGATTGAAAATAGATAATGTGATTACAAGCCAAAATTTCCTGCCAAGGCAACTCCTCAACTGTTAGTGAAATAATAATAAGTGAAAACTTGGAAAATTACCCTCTGAAGAAAAGATTATAGTAAAATTTTAATGAAAATGTGGTATTTGACATAAAAAATCATTAAAAAGTGTTATATTTTATAAGCGGCCACAGTTAATAGATACAGTGAGATAGCAAGAAATAAAAGAGGAAAGTATAAAATAATCCCAAAATTTATCAAGCAATCGTCAAATGTTTTCCGCTACCTAAACGTTTATCGTAATACAGTAATCTTTTTTACCGAATTGAGCTTCCGATACTGATTTGTGCAAACTTTGCTTCCTGCCAAATGTTAGAGCTGTCCTTGATGTCGAGCCTAATGATGTTTCTACAGCTGTCCTACTCATTATTTTATTTGTTGATCTAATTTCAACAAGTTCCCTATCCAATCCTATCCATCTATTGCAACAACACAAGGATACGCATCGACAACAATCCAGTTAATTTAATGTCCCGTTCCACTGTATGACGGGCAAGATCTGATCTATTAACAGTTTTAAAATTGCATACAGTTCTATTTTTGCTCTATTCTTACCTTAATTAGGCGCATGATTTCACTCACATACATGGGATAAAAATCCTGAAACTGATTGTCCTACACTCCTGATGTGTCTAACGGTCCGATTTTTTCTACTGATTGAGAAGTTCAGCACTCAAGGTAATGCAAATTTTTAAGTGGTTCGTTCATTAAACGACCATTGGATGCGCGGGCGACGATAAAAATATTTATTTTAAAAGCTTCTAATTCTCATTTCATTTTATATTGATTATTTTATTTGAAATTAGGAAAGCTATCAACACATCTTTCTTGTTTTGGACCATTTTTCAATTTGACGACTAATATTGGTAATCTACCCCATGGTTCCTTTTCAATCGTGAATTAATCAGTTAAATTTATTTTATTTCATACTCTCCATGATTAAAGAAGAGCTAATATGCTATCCAAAATTCATACATAAATTTTAGCTTAAGGAGAATCATATCTAAAATATTTTTCCTCAAGTAATGCATGCTAATTAAAAAATCAACAATAAGTCGGTGACAATAATTTTTAAAATCATGTTTGTTATCTGCATATAATCACAAATTACATTATATATATATATATATATATATATATATATATATATATATATGTGTGTGTGTGTGTGTGTGTGTGTGTGTTTATTTAGGAATATAAAATTTTCAGTATTAACTTAGCATTGTATAATAAGGAAACAGCAATTCATCTGGTAGACCGATTTAGTCCTTATTGATAAATCTTCAAGTACCACCCAGGAGGTTTCCGCACGCAGGTCTTGAACCTGGGCCTGTATGCTATTGAAACCGATAATGGTTATCCTGTTGTGAAAACACTAATTTACATATAAAATTGCTTCCTAAATATCAAATACGCAGAAGCCATGAATGTGTTCACCATGTCTATACTATGTTTAATTGACTTTTAATCACCTGGTATTACCTAGAGATGACTCTGGAAATGTGGAAAACATTTTATTGCTTTGGAAATTGGTATAATATTTATATTGATACCACATCTTAGCTTGTCTATCTATAGTTCACGTTTATCAACAGTTTTAACCAAATCGTATGAATTCATCTTTGTGACTTATAAAGTAAGCGAACTTTCTTTTGTAATTTCAATCTTTTTTGTGAGTAACAAAGTTATATATGGTTGCAGTGCATTTTATTAAACTAAATTGCCGGTTGCAAATACTTAAATGTAGACGTATACTGATATTTCGATCAACACATTTCACATCTATCTTTTGAGAGTACATTTTGTTTGAAAACAATCTATAATTCAAAATTGCGCAGAAGTTGATGAGATTCCCATGAATTGTGTTCGCCTTACGCAAGTCAGACACATTCAAATCAATCCGCTGAAAACAAGCCTCAATGCGGTCTAAGTAAAAACGTAGTAAATCTAATCCTTCAGATGTAAGTTTCCTGTGTGTGTAATTTTGAAAAATTCACATGGCTAAAAAATTGTTATTACTTTATAAAACAAAATATTCATATTAAATACATTTGACTATATATTTACGAAATAGTGCCGTTAAAGCAAAAATAAGAATAGAAATTAATCAACTCTTGTAAATTTACTTGTCAAAATGCTAATAAAGTTAGCCTTGAAAAAAAAAGTCTGATGGTCGGTCAAGTCGAAAACGATGTCTCTATCTAACTTTCTTTCCTTTGATTTTATCTGTGACTATGCTAATAATATTTATGTTTCTCCGTTGTTAATTTGGGATTAACACAATGTTTGATGATATGAAGAAATTAAAAATTCGCACAATATTATATTTTGTCAATATCTAAAAAGGCATTACCCCCATTCTTGTCGATAATAAATAGCCTGAACCCCTGTTGGATAAGACGAAACAGACTAATGAATTAAGGCTTTAAAACTTTCACAAACAATCTTGTTAAGTAGATTCCAGCTCCTTTGCTTTACATGTTGACATCTTATGTTCATTTGTAATTCGATGCTTTAAACGTTGTGTAACCGCCGATGTCATCACTTGAATGTTTTCACGATAACGAAAAGACCTTTTGAGCTGTCTCAATGGTGATATAACGAGCCATTTGCATTTTTCATATGAGACACATAACACAGCCTTCAACACGCAATGTGTTCATTCCACTAGACCATCTCATTTGGTGTTAAACCTCGTTGTTTTGCTGCGCAACCCTCACTTTCGTAGGCTATTATTGAATGTACAGACATACCATTTTCTTTTCGGGCGGTCACATCTGTAACTAGAGCTAGAACCAGAGCCATTCATTGAAACACAAAGTTACGGTGCACAATTTAATCGTATTAATTGTTTAACAAAAATAATTATTTTGCATTTGCAAACTCGACGGGCTTCAGGGAGTAAAATGAGTTTAGCGTAGATAAATTGGAATCGTCGATTTGGAAGATAAAAACGTTCAAACTGCAAATGTGTATGTCGAAAATATGTTTCATGGTAGAAAGAGACGAAAAGATTTCACAGAATCATTACCATGGCATCTCTTTTTTGGACAATAGAATCATTCTTAAAACACTATTCTGATGCCACAAGTTTCAATATTCGCAAAAAACAGGATGGTGACATTCAAACGGGCACCATGTGTTGGAAATTGATTCTTTACCGTCCTTATGCGCAGTAACTTGAGAATCGTCCAAATTAAAACTTTTGAAAGAATTGTGGAATCTTTTTCCTGTTAAATGAGTTCCTTATCTAAGTTCTGTTTTGTCTCAATATTTTTCGTAGTAACTGTTTTTGATTGTGTTTGAGTATCGTATTTATTTCTATATGAGATATTCAATCGGCAGATAAGTGTTTCACCTCTGATATGACAAATGGTGATGTTGAACTTCCTAAACCGAAATATTTCTTGGATAACGCTTTACAGGTAGTTATAAGAACCACTTCTTAGCGCTTTCACTAATGCGGCATTGTCAAATATTACTTATAATGTTTGATACATCATTGTTGAAAGAATTAACATGTATCAGTAAATGCCAAATGTTTTCTTTCGATCACGGTGTGCTTTATGCAGCTATTCTTAATAACAGAGGGTAAAATAATATTAGACGGCGTTCAGTCAATTTTTTATTCCAGTGTAGCATTCCAAATTACATCAAAGCATCTGTGTAGATTGGAAGTAGTTGTCTTGATTTTAGTACATGTATATGGGTATGTTTGTCAACTGTCTTTGAAGAATCTTGAACATGTTTTGACCTTTAGAATTAAAACCGAAATTTCTGTTGGAAATATGAGATCTAAGCCTTTGTGGATATCCTGTTATCCTGGTTTCTGGTTGTGTTATCATTGACAAAAACGGACTATAATGATTAGTAATGGAACGAAAACTAA
Organism: Eudiplozoon nipponicum; assembly: GCA_029291075.1. Classification (NCBI taxonomy): domain Eukaryota; kingdom Metazoa; phylum Platyhelminthes; class Monogenea; order Mazocraeidea; family Diplozoidae; genus Eudiplozoon; species Eudiplozoon nipponicum. Next base: position 35,524 of record JAQBSW010002376.1, read on the forward strand.
GAAGTTGATTTGATATGTTTTGGGATTGCAAAGATATAAATTGTATCACCTTCATTTTAAAGTATAAACACAACCACCTGAATAATAGAATACTCCAGAAATTGAACTGATTTTTCGCCAATAAGCACAATTTCATTTTAAGCCTTAAACCAAATTTGTCTTTTTGATTTAGGATCTCCTTGATGTCTTGTCAGTGCGTTCCGAAATTGTCACTGGCTATGACAATTTCGTCAATGAATGAAAATGTGTACGTATGTCTGTTGAGGTCCATATTCAGTGGACGCTGAAGTATCTCTGATAAATTTCATAGAACGAAGTGCAGTTGACTGAGTTCAAAGAGGCCGAACGATGTTACAGCAACAGTTCTGGTTATTATTATAATCAAGGTTGCGGTCTTCATATAAACACCTAAACCATTAATTACTTGCATATATCAGTATAAACTAAGAATTGTGTAGTGTAGAAAAGGCAATTCATCCAGTAGACCGGTTTCGTCCTTATTGGGAACTCATCAAGTACTGGCCGGAATTTGCCGCGGACAGGATACGAACCTGGGCACGTCTGCTTCGGAATCTGGTGCTCTAACCACTGAGCCATCCTGCCGCACACTGGTTATGCTTTCATCATCGAGTAATATCGAGTGGTTTGCCGATTTGCGTTTCATTATTCTAACACATTTGGGCTGAATCACCTCATCTAATATGTGTTTATAACTGTTGATTGGATCTGGCTTTTGGGAGTGTCACGCGATTAAATGTTTGTTATTCACCACTTGCTGCATGAATCGCATATAAGAAGGCGATGACCACGCACTCGAACTGCGAAAAATTTGCCGTCTTCTGATATTTTTCATATGATGCTTCAGCTGCAGAGAGGTTTTATTTGTTTAACGTTTCGATCTAGAAAAAAAGTAGTGAACTTTGATTCTCAATGCGACTTGAAGTTGCCAATTTATTATAATTAATGATATGTGTAAGCAGAAAATTTACAAGATAAGATAATCTTAGGACGAATTCGCGTTCATCAGAATGCGCAAATTACCGTCAGTCGTGTGTTTTTAATGTGGAGATGATGCGCTGGTGATTTACAGTCAAAGTACGTGATGATAAAGTTACACAAAGTCAACTAAAGCACTCTTCGCTACATATATCATAAGGCCAAATGTCGGAAAGAAGACTAACCTCATGATACAATGTGAAACCTCCACAGTCGTGAATGTTCAATAAAACACGCACACTAAACGTAAGACACTAGCTTTATCCAGACTATGCGTCTTGATTTACTTTACATTGACAGTCTTCAACTTAAAATATATACTACACACGACTGGAAAATTAGCCGTTATCAAAGACGTGAGGACCTCGAAAACGATAAGATAAAATGGACTTGTTAATACGACTAGAGATCTAATTCGTTTATAACAGAAGTAATACGTACTGTAGTTACATCTTTGGTGCAATTTTTATCGATTTAGGCTCTCATGCGGCGAGCTGCTGTAAGTCAGTTTAGAAACTCATTTGATTCCAATTTTTGCAGGTATTTATACGGCAGTGCTTTTCGCAGTCCTTATGTGCAATTTATGCACTAATTGTCAGTTACAGCAACTAAAAGACGCGCAGAAATACTGCAATGTCTTATTGGCTCTTGCTTTATATGTTTGTGCAAAGGTGGGTTGTAGGTGTAGGTTTTTTTACATGCTTATCAGGTAAGAAATTTAGGTTGACACCTGAGATTGAAATGACTTCAACTCTGTGGCAAATGCGAAGTTTTCAATGTCTGTGTTAAAAAGTAAATCTGCCAACCTGACTTTGACTGGCGCACCTAGAAGCAAATTATTTCAAATAAGATCAGAAGGATTAACCAAAATTAGCATGAACGAAATGTATAATCTCATCTACAAATGACGATGATGAGATCAGTAGGAGCCGGTGCTACACCCTATACCTGCTATATATTTGGTAACGTAATATGAAACAATTGGACTATACAATCCCTCATACGAGTGTGTATGCAAGCAGTAGTGGAGTTAGCTTCATACAAAATCTTCGACAATGCGACTCGCAATAGACAGTATACACCTATCTCAGAAGATTTATTTAAGTCAATTTTGCGAGCTTGAAATAAACACCAATCCCATGATATTTAACCACTCACAAAACATAGCCAACATACCGTCAGTAACACGTATTGACGCGTTTCGACTTTCCATAATTATCCTCAGATCAAGACAGCAAACGGACTAGCGAGGATGAAATCGCAATACATATATAATAAAAGAAAAGTAAAATATGTGGCTCTCACTTTCAGTCGACTCGCATTCATATTGCTTGACTGTAAATGTCGGCTGTAATATTTCCATGCAGTCACCTACATTATTTTGCTGCAACTTTTTCCACATGGATATAAATTATACACATAAACAACCATTGAATACGCGTGTTGTGGTAACAGTTCTTTAAATAAAGTTCGCGAGCTTGATATAAATAAAAATCCCAATTTATTAAACCAATCGCAAGACAAAGAAAATCTACCGTCAATCACATGTACTTAATCATTTGCAACTGCCATAATCATTATCAGAAAAAAATGGCAAATTGACTAATGGGGTCAAAACACAATACATATACAAGGAAAGCTAGTGTGTGTTCACGTTGCGAAATCTGCAGAAATTTAATATTCGTGACTGCATAGAAATTTTGTAGCCAACATTACCAGTCAAGACCAATGTATGCGAATCTACTAGAGATGAAAGATGTATAGCCAGTTTTGTCTTTCTCATATACGCATTGTAGTTTTAGCTTCGTTAGTCAATATGCCCTCGTGCTCCGATGATGATCGTGGATCGGTAAAAAATCTTGAATCGTTTACATTTACATGTGCACGGATTTTTGGCTTTGATTGATGGGTTCTCACTTGTCCTTTGCTTTTGAAGACTTCCATCAGCTGCTTGTCAGAAAATGACGTTGGAACCAGATTTTCCGATTTTTTTCGAATTTTCCGGACTTCATTTCCAGTCCCATCTTAAGGGTTGACGCCATACTCACAGAAAAAAAAACAACTTTTGGCACATATGGTATCCTTATTAAAGACAGATATATGTATATTTATGTTAATTCCTAAAGTATTTTTATTATCTGCCCTAATATTTGGTCTTCATACCTATTCTCTTATACTTATATGTATACAAAAACTTATCCACGCTTCCATGCACAACAACCTATATATATATATATATATATATATATATATATATATATATATATATATATATATATATATATATATATATATATATATATATATATATATATATATATATATATATATATATATATATATATATATATATATATATATATATATATATATATATATATATATATATATATATATATATATATATATATATATATATATATATATATATATATATATATATATATATATATATATATATATATATATATATATATATATATATATATATATATATATATATATATATATATATATATATATATATATATATATATATATCTATATATATATATATATATATATATATATATATATATATATATATATATATATATATATATATATATATATGTACTCTAATCTAAATTGGCATTTAGATGATGAATGTCACGTTTAAATGGCTTATAAATGCATGGTTAAAGAATTATGAAGGAAGCTGTAACGACGTACCCAGTAAAAGTTGATTTACGACGAACGCCATTACATATTTATTCTTAACTCTTTTAACCATATCTAATACATAAATGCAAATATGTTAATTATCTGCAACCAAAAAATATAGCATCCAAGTAAACTACTTAACAATTTGATTGAATATGCTTCATTTCCATGTAGCAATGGTTTCCATTGACCCCAGCTATTTGCCAATGACTCTATTTAGGGCTGATGTGAATATCAGAAAATATCTCACATTTGCGGTAGACTAAAGCAGAGGTGTTCAAGAATGATCTTGAGATATTAGCAGAACATGAGGAAGTAATAGAAATATAAGAATTATTAATTACATTTTTTACTATATGATATGCTGTTTACTGAATAATTACGTTGCAAACAGAAATTTGGTCTCCCAATCTTCATTAGGAATATTGGCAAGAAAGATGCTTACTATAACTAACGAATTAGTAAATATTAACGCTCAATTAAACAATAATTGATTGCACGGGTGGTGGTAACAATTCTTAAAATCAAGTTTGCGTGATTGAAGTAAACATCAATCCCATTGTATTTAGCCAGTCCTCGAACAACATAACAAAACTACCGCCAGTCGCAACGAGCTTAGTACGTTGAAACAGTTATTGTGAACTCAGAAGAAATGCGTATATGTAGCCTAACTCCCTTGGTAGAATAAAGCAATATCAACTAAGTCAGGGATCAAATCTTGAATCATCGGTTAGATAAAATATAAAGAGAACAAATGTATTGCTTAAAATTGCATAACTTTTATTTATTCACTGAGATATAGAAAGATAAAATTCACATGCATTTCCTGTAATATAGTGTACATGAATAAAATAGTGAAATTTTATATTGATCAACGTAGTAAGAAAGGGAATGTACGAATGGTCCTGAAACAACAAGTTTCGCAACCTCGCCTCTGTATTAATTAAATTTAACAATGCGCCAGTTATAGAAGAAACGAAATTTAATGAAATTCATGATAATTGGAAATAATCTATAGATAAATACATACAACATGCGACTATTTATAGCAGAGCTTCATTTAAGATAAAATAAGTAAATAATAAAGTTCATAAAATGCCTATAAAAGGAACGAGGCGTTACAAATCTCGTGCAATTGTATTGTAGACATTTCTTAAATAAAGATTTTTTTCGATTTTTGTGATCTTTCTTTATGTTTATTATTAATAAATTGGAAGAAGTTTCGTTATGAATTCATTGCAGTTCCGATAATATGGCTTTTGTCATTGATACTTTATATGTCAATACTGGAATTCTGTATAATCATGCAAGTCATAATTAACAAATTTAAACAAAACAAAAATACAATCAATTACAAAATATTCCAAAAATTTATTAATTCTCCATATCGTATTCAGATCCACTTATGGACAGACGGCAGATAATTTCTAAAGTTCTGGATCCCGAGTTAAATACCACTTTGGTAACTAGTGATACGTTGTTAAATGCAAAATAAAATCATAATGTAAACGGCGATCTGAGTGTCATATCAAATCATAAATAGTTTCATTACTCGAAACTTCAATGAACATGAACAGCTCTAAGCTATTTTTGTGCTCAATTGTGCAAATTTTGTTCCTGAACTATGGAGATATCATCATTAGTCACCTCTTTACTTGTCTAAGAGTTCTTTTGGAGACTTTTGACTTATACTGTTAACGCGTTTTTAGATTTTGTTAACATTTAGAAAGCTGGGCTTTTATATGCAATCACTTGTATTTTATGGATTGTTTCGTTAAGCATGCGTAAATATAGATTATTATATTTTCCATAGATGAATGATTACAGTTTGCAAATATGTTACAAAAAGGAAATGTTGAAAATTTGTGTTTTAAATTTCCAAACAAGTGGACTTATTGTATTAATGACCGTTTAGTATTAGTTACTGCCTTAGATAACTGTAATCGCCAGAACAAAAATAATCAGTACAAAATTATTTTAAAAAGGTATGATGATTTAATGGTTCTATTCAATTTTTAAACTCACTATTGTCAAATATTTGGTTGTTATCAGTTATAAATACAAAATACCGCACACCGAACCTTCATGGTTTAGAGCCCCAGTGCAATCTATTTTATGTTCAGATAATTCGTCAATAAAAATGAGCATCATGCGATAAATTCTCATAGTCAACTATAAGAAAAACGGTTTAGAATGCCAAAAATTGGCTTTGCATCAGTAAGCCCTTTGACTGCCCAATTAGGACGATTGACTGTACGTAAGATTATTTCTGGAAATGCTATAACTTCTTTTTGACTATCAGTTACTTTGACCAAAATACAAATTCACATTTCACCGATTTAATGTTAAAATATGCAAAAAAATATGCACGAAGAGCTCAAACATGCACAAACATTTTCGAAATATGTCTAGTCTGAAACCAGACCAATTTTCATTCATATTTGGTAATTTCCTTTGAAAAACAATAAACACGTTACATGCTCTTTGTTGCGGAGATCTTGAAGCAAGAGCACTGTTAGTTGTCGCTGTAACGAAATAACCGTTATACACTATCGAAGGCTCTTAACAAAAAAAACATTTCACGGAAATACTGCTAGATGCATATTTGCTAATCATGATCACTAATTAAATAATTTTTAATACATTAGGCAAAAGTTCTAAAAATGTAATCATGCGCATTTAAAAAATGAATATTAGAACTTAAGCCTTCGTTGGCTAGAGATAGCATGTGCCATACAAAATTTTATTGATGAACTAGGCAAACATTAACGGATTTTTTATATTTAAAATGATTGCTTATTAAGCTACGTAGGTCATCTTTAACTTGCATTTTATTTTGAACGATTCGTTGGCCAAGGTATTGGCTCAAGTAGCCGAACTCCACAAATGAAGTATTAAGATGGAAGGCAGACTGGAAGTACAATTTGGCTGGAGGAACAAGTGGTCACTATATGCGATTCAATCAGAATTCTTAATCTCTACTGTTGCGGCTATTACTGGAAAGCACCTGTTGATGCTGCTCCCACTGCGTGTAACAGTGTATTTGCAAGTACTGAATCAGTAAAGCGTACACCCAAAATGAAATAAATTAATGGTGTGTTTAGGTCAACTGATGGCATGCATTTTCACGGTGCCTATAACCAAACAGATGCTCAAGAATTATGTGACTTTTGAACCAAACAATGTAGCTACGCAGTCTAGACAAGTAGAATGTATAAGGGTATGATTCACGTTATTGGTAATGATATATCGTGATATCTTGTAGTTTTCGTGTGCAACGAAGAAGAAACTCACTCGTGGCGGTTTGCAGTCTACGTTTATGGCAGGGTAGCGTATGACCTAAATATAAAGTACAACATACTTTTTAGCCTGAGAAGGGAACAAACTGCATAATTTTATAGCCTTCTGCTCTTGTTATGCAGCGCATCAAAATCACGCAGGATCAGAACACCAGACAAACGGAAGTTATTCTCGGACGTACATGTGTCAGCGATAATCCAGACAACACCATTGATTGCACTAGACATATTCCACGATTACTATCAATTCAGATGGCTACTGATGAATTTCATGCAAACTCTTAAGCCGTAGGAAAAGTTTGGCTGTATTCTACGATGTCCAAGCATCTGTTTCCAAGGCGGGGAAGGGGGAGATGTATCAATGCAGCTAGGTGTAGCAGAGATTGACATTTTATTGGAGAACTAAATGTCAAAATGTTTATATTTTATTTATTTATTGAAAAAGTAAATATTTAACAATATACTACTCTAAATAAAAGTTTTACTTAAAATCCTCTAAACTGGCAATACGCTTATTTTGATGGACGAATTAATATTTGAGAATATATAACAATTAGAACTATGTCTCCATTGGCTGTTAAAAGTTTTGTACAGTTATTAAAGTTATTAGAAGACTATAAATGCCAGAATTTGTAATAATAACTTATTTCATAGAAAAATCTTTGTAACTCAAATTTGACCTGCCTTTTAATATGGAAGACTGTTTGGCATAGGTATTGACTGAAACAGCTAAAATCAACAAACAATTGGAGCAAATGATACATAGATATGAAAAGCAGACTGACAAGACTGTCTGAAGGAAACAAAATCCGCAGGTCATCCAAAGTAAATACCACCACAAATTTCAAAAAACTGCAGAATTATGCATGCATAATCATATTTATAAACCATTTTTTTGACATCCAAATATTCGCTCATAAAAGCAGTTAAAACAAATAATTTTATAGAACAGGCGTTGCAAATAGACGACATCTTCGTTGGTATACGCGTTTATTCCATTAATTTCCTCATTTTGCTTCGTTCATATTAAGCTGCGATGAGCTGAAGTAAACTAAGTCACATTTTAAAATAATTTACTTCGCTATCTTAAACAAAGTTGCGAGCTTGATATGAACACCAATTCCATTATGTATAAATTTGCTAGTATTGTATAATTGTATAATGTAACGAATGCAGTTTATTCAGTAGATCGGTTTTGTCCTTGTTGGGAATTCTTCAAGTATTGTCCTGAATTTTGTCACGGAAAGGGCTTAAACTGGGACATTTACTTTTGAGTCTGTGACTCTATGCGCCATACGTAAACTTGATTGAAACTGTAGGTCTAAAGAGATGCCATATAGGCTCCACATGAAATAAGGGTTAAACTAAAATACATGTTAGTATATTACTTAAAAATGCGCGTAGTGGGCAGCAGGGTTCATAAAGTGTCAAAGACTCCAAAGCAAATGTGCCCTAATTCGAGTCCTGTCCCCGGCAATAATCTGGACACTACTTGAGGTGTTTCCAATGAAGGCGAACCCGTTCCAAGGATGAATTACTTTGGCTACATTATACGATGATCATATTATACTGACAACTGTGTATATAATGAGATTAGCGTTCATATAGAGCTCACAACTTTGATTTATACAATTGCTTTCATCATCCGCGCAATGAATGACAGTGTATTTACTTCACGGTATTTTGGCTTTTCCCCAACTTTATGATTAATTACGAAATGTTCTCAAAATCAAGATTGAGATTCAGTACACTTTTCATGCCATTTTTCGGAATTCTACATAGACTGCATTTGTATATGTGTTTTTTGTTACTGCATATCAGTGATCTGATATTTGGCTTCTTTAATTTCTAAATTTTGAAATATGTAAATAGTAAATTATAATTTTTCTTATTATTGTGAAGTTTATATAAGTAAGCCTAAATTTTTTCGAGTTACAACAAATGTGTTCATGTTGCTCTTTAAGGATTTATCCCATACTTTGAGCAATACGGATGTTTATTTTATTTAAATTTTCTTTAAACCGATTTTTTAAATATTTAAAAAAAAATTGGATTTTATGTTTAGTTTTGCCTATTCTAGAAGCTACCTGATTTGTTTTGTGACTGACACAGGATTTATCACAGTTCTTTCCTTTGTTGGAGATGTTTTGGATACCCATATCGGTAGTCGTCTTTGATTCACAAAGTATCAATAGTCCTAGAAAAAAGCTAATATATCAAGTGCCAAATTTCCTTTAACCATTTGATTTTGGCTACCTGGCGTTTCACTTGATAGGTGCCCGTCACGTATGTGTGTATGTCCGTAACTACTGTATAAAATCAACTCAGTGAAATCAAAATAAATGAATTTAAGCGCACCTTTTACATGCGTAGGATTATGTGTTTTATATTCACCATGTGAAATTACATAATTTGGATTTCCCTCAAATTCTATGGTGGAGAGCCCAATGAATGATGAAATCCTTAAGACCCTCACGCCCAGGTAAGTGCTAAAAATTAAAGACAGAAGAACCATAAAAATGTAGAGGCTCTTAGGTCACTACCATAAGAGAGCATCTGGGATGCCAGGCCCGGAAAATCCATATATACGGTATGATCATCTAGTTTGGAACACTTAAGTTCCTCTGAACTATCTTTTAAACTACATTCCTTAAGTCCGCTTGCTAACTGCTCTGTATCCTCAATATTTGATAAACTAGCCATAATATTATGATTAAATTTCTTTCAATTTATACATTATATTAATTAAGCTTACCGGGATACGCTGATATCCACAGGGTACAGAACGATACGTTGGTGACCTTAAAAACAAATATCTATGTCAATTACCTGAAGCAAATTTGAGATCCTTCTCACTGATGAATAATAAGAACAGTAGATAAGTGGATTACAACAATATATTAGCAAAGATATCAGAGATGGAACCACGCAGTGTTCCGCTTATGCAATTCAGCAACTCAGATAAAACTCTCCCCAATCAATCCTCGACAAGACAAGTCAAAAACTTTGACAATATGAACAAAAGAACTTCCAAAAATTTACGATATTTAAAAAAAGCAATATTGTTTTACGAAACCAGCAATAACATCAAATATAATAATAATAATAATAATAATAATAATACATTTATTTGGCATCAAAGGCCAACTGGCCCGACCATTGAGATAACAAATCAAGGGTAGGATATGTGGAGGTGAGTGGAATTGTGACTAGCAAAGTATTTAATAGCAGGGGGAGGGATTGGGGAGTGGAAAAGTTATCATTAACATGAAGATAGTTCAATATGGTGAAAAATAAATATAAACGAAGTTCCATTTGACTGTACAAGATCAATTGGAGGTAGTCTGTGAAGTATCAGAGCTTCTAGGTGAATGTGAGATCGAAAACAAAGATGAAGATGTAAAGATGGCGGCCCGGAGGTAGACGTCGACCGATGGAGTCCATTGTCGTGACGATTGAATTGATGGAGCAAATGTCCAAAAATAAAATTTGATTTATTTTTATATGAGGAGTTAATTGATGTCCAATATTTAGATTAACCTCCACACAAATGTGAAATTATATTCAACGCATTCAAGTCTTAATAAGGACTGGCCTGTTTAATAACAGCTTTTGTCATTTTATTAGATGGCATTACGTCTCTTATATATATATATATATATATATATATATATGCCTTATGCATTCAGTTTTTTTTATAATTAATATACATGCACAGCCATATAATTAAAATTGCAGTCACTAGATGTTAATTAACCTGTTGCACGCGCCTGACCAATTGCTTTATTCGTAAAATATAAAATTATGTAATACTAGGGTGATCTCAAATGGTAGAAAGATGAGGATAGGGAGCAAGACAAAAAAACCGTGTCCGGGTTAATTATCAAAATCAATTAAAAGTGGAATTTTAATTAAGTAATAAAATAAAACTAATAACAGTCAGACTAGAAAATTATGATAATTGCCTAACGAAGAATGAGAAATAGATGGAAATAGGTAAAAGACCTTTAATAAGCGCTCAACTTACTAAGAACCTGTAATTAAAAGATACAATATAAGAACAAATGAAGGATGACATTTGGAAGAATTTCACCATTAATAATTAATTAGACATTAATAAGATAATATACCCACTAATTGACCGATCTTGATAAAATATTTTAAACCTTTAAATGAAGCAAGCTGCAGATTCTGGCTCGTGTGATCGTCTTTTCCTACTATTAGTTAATACTGTATTCCAAACCATACCATAAAATTTGTCCATCGCTGTTTCATTCTTACTACCATCTCTTTATTTAATGTTAATATATTCTCTTATCAGTCTCGTAATTTATTTACGACTACATCACTCTATACGTCTAAATTCATCACAGTAAATTATGTGTCCGGTCTACACTGCATAACGAGGAAGGTCAGATCTACTATCATGTGTATACTTACATGTAGTTCTATATTCTACTCTTCGTACGTTGATTAGGAGCATAGTTTTACCAAAATATAGGATACTACTTTCTGTGCACGGTATTTCATACATAAATAATGGGTCTAGGAGTTAATTTTTTAAATTGTGGTTAAGGATGCTAGTGCCCAAGGTAAGGTGTTTTCATGAAACTGCTCTTATATTTCACTTTGTAACTATGAATTTTACTTCGCTGATTAGTTTAGAGTCCGGTAGTAAAATTCTACTTTGATCGTCCTCTCTTATCCGCAAATTAAAATTAAATTTCTTCGCGACATCCCTCAGTGTTGCTTCCTTTAACTTATGAATGTAATCATTAGCCTTGAATATTTCACACAGTCTGCCTAATTACAAACCCCTATATTTCATTTACTATAATCAAGATTGTGAACTTGATATAAGCACCTGACCCATTAAGTACATACATTTGTCAGTGTTGAGGCCCCTAACCTATTGGTGTTTGTAAGCCCCATAGATGCCAGTTCGCTAGATGTCCTAATATTCACAGTAGAGTCTGATATGCCTTCTTTGTTATCTGTGTCTATAAGATTTAAATCCATTAGGTCCTGTCCTAAATGAAATACATCTTCTAATTTAATATCGGCATTCATGATCAAGAATTATGATACTTAAATTGACACTTACTTGTGGCGCTTTGAAGGTGAAAGTTGGAAAGCTATATCTTCAGCAATAATCTGCTTTGAAGTGTACGTGACCCACAATAATATATAAAATTACCTGTTCCAAGACTCCTCCTCAGTGTTATATTATATCAGAACACAAGGCAAGTGTTGAAAGATGTTTATTGAATAATGTTGTAATCGTTTATTATGGAGAGAAATGTTAAAATGCAGCAAACGAAAATCTTCAACCAGCCCGGAAGCACGATACTCAAAAACTGAAAAATAGCGCACAATTTTAAAAATCAAGTCTTTAAACAAAGAATGTTCTGGAAAATAAAAAGAAAAAATTCTTTTTAAATAAAGTTGTTACAATCAACTATGGTGGTTTAAATTTATCACTCAAGGTCATTTTATATAAGGCGGAGGATTCAACCTCCTCTACACACACCATCTTCTCAAAAAAAGAGAGGAACGACTAATAGTAGATGTAATCATCGTTCTTCGGCTGACGTAGTATTCTTCTAGATCGTTTTGTGCATACTGGCGCCCCTGACGTCGTCATCTCGCCCGATATAACATTCGCTGGTTCTTCAATATTATTTGGTGTCGACAAATAATTTTCATGCTGTGATTCAGTAGAATAAGATTTTGATATGTTAGACAACGGTTTTCCAATTGCTGCATTTCATTATGTGTCTGCAAGATGGGATTGCACACCTCAGATTCGCCCATGGAACGGTCATTCAACGCATCTTTTAATTCGGTCACACCGTCAATCCAGATAAACTGGGGAATACAGCGATCCAACGTAACACAATCCTCAATGCCATTTATTTCTATGATGACATTCTTATCAGTCATCCTCTTGACCTTGTATGGTCCTTTGTAAAATGGTGTTAGGCAATTCTTCATATTCTCATTAGTAATATAAACATGCGATGCCGATTTTAAATCAGAGGACACATAGCATTTAGTTTTAGGTTTTCTAGTTTTGGTTGGGGCCAAACGACACATCTTGTCTCTAAGTGCTCCTACAAACCAATCTACATAACTAGAAGCCCAATCAAGACTACTTGGAGTTTCAATTAGAAGATCTCCAGGCAACCTTAATGGTTCTCCATAAACTAATTCTGCAATGGAAGTTCCTAATTGTGCCCTATATCTGTTGCGCATGGCGAGTAGTACTATAGGAAGATCGTGTATCCAGCTTGTTCCACTAGTACACCTTAATGCAGCTTTCAGTTCACGATGTAGCCATTCTACCAACCCATTTGCTCGTGGGTTATACGCGCTAGTATGAATTATAGTGATTCCCATGATGTTGAGAGATCTTACGAAAGGCTCTGACATAAATTGACTACCATGATCACTAGTGACCTTTTCCGGAACACCATAACGCGATATCCAATTATGTAGAAACGCGAACAAACTTCTTGTGCTGTCATGTCTTTTAAAATCGCCACTTCAAATTGACGACTAAATCTATCTACCATAGTCAGCAAGTATTTGTTTCCGTTTACTTCAGGCATCTCAACAATGTCTATGTGTACGTGTCTGAACCGTCCATTTGGTATTCCAATGTTCTTTATCTCGGTTCTGGTATGTCTCCACACCTTACACGTTTGACACTTGGTACAGGCTCTTACCCATACCCGTATATCTTTAGACATATGTGGCCATACGTATCTGTCGTTGATTAATCGTATGGTGGCTTTAATGGATGGATGACCCATGTTATGTAATACTTGGATAATCTTGGCCCGTAACTCCAATGGCACATATGGTCGTGGTTGACTTCTAGATGTTTCGCATAACAACCACTTGCCACTTATGAGCTTACGCACATATCCTGGTCTTTTGGACAATACCAATGTAAAGGGATCCAGTCCTTGCGCCTCTTCGATTTGACTAACGAAATCATACATTGATTCATCTAAACTTTTCAAAGGACCTTGAAATATCGTATCGACATCAGCTTCATTCGGTCGGCTTAGTGCATCTGCTACCACATTCTCTTTACCAGCAATATGAGACACAGTGAAATCGAACTCTGCTAACCGTGTTATTTGGGAATTTACTCTACGAGAGTAATTAAGCCTAGCTGTTTTACCAAGTATGCTGATCAATGGCTTATGATCGGTCAATAACTTAAACTTGTGACCATCTAAGTAATGCTCGAAGTGTAACACTGCGGCATACACGGCTAGAAGCTCTTTGCCAAACGTATCATAACGTTTTTCTCGATCAGTAAGCTTACGGCTATAAAACCCAATCGGTTTTACTACGTCCCGATCTCTTTGCTGTAGCACTGCCCCTAATGCAACATCTGAGGCATCAGTGATTAGTTCGAAAGGTTTTTCCCAATCTACAGGTGCTAATGTGGTTACGTCACTTAACATATCCTTGGCCTTTTGGAAATTTTCTCGGTCTTCTTGACTCAAGATGATAGGCCAAGACTTCTTGATTGTGCTCTTTTCAAGAGTGAGATGGCTTGTTAACGATCCAAGAATTCCGGCTAGACCTGGAATGAATCGACGATAATAGCTGATCATGCCCAAGAACCTTCGCAACTGGCGTACTGTTCTGGGTTCAGTTACGTCCTTAATGGCTTGGACCTTATCTTCCAAAGGCTTAATTCCGTCTTTGGAAAGTATATGACCAAGGTATTTAACTGAAGAGCAACCAATATTACTCTTATTAGGTTTGACCACTAATCCATATTGTTCCAGCCTGGTCAAAACCGTTTCCAAATGCGTGCGATGTTCGTCTCGTGAGCGACTAAAAATTATTATGTCATCTATATATACTCTCGCAAATGGACAATTCTGAAGGATTTCTTCAGCCAAACGCTGGAATGTCTGACTGGCGTTTTTCAAACCAAAAGGCATTCGAAGAAATTCATGCGATCCCCCTCCTGGAAATCTGACTGCGGTGAGTGGTATCGAACTTTCTTCCATTGGTACTTGATAGTACGCTTTCTGGAGATCTAAAGTTGAATAAACCTCATATCCCATTATATCTCGGAGCAAAGTACTCTGGTTAGGTAGAGGATAAGAATCACCCTTTATCACTGAGTTTAATAGACGATAATTCCCACAAACCCTCCATTGACCCGGTTCAGGTTTGGGAACTACCACTATTGGGGAAGCAAAATTGGAATTTGACCTTCTACAAATCCCCTCTTCGCACAATTGATGAAATTCTGACACAGCTACTTGTTGCTTGTGTTGTGCCAATGGTTGAGCCTTTGGTGAACAAGGTAACGGAGCTACCAATTCTATCTGGTGTTCTACTCCTATTTTCAAACCTATCTTTTTGGCACTAAAAGGTTGAAACACTGCTAGGTGCTTCTCGATTATATCAGCAAAGTCATGTGCGACTGTTGGACGAGGTAAGAGGACTGTTCTAACTGCCGACACGTTAGACTCATTATTTATTGATGTCCCTACGCCTTCTGTGATAGTCCTAGCCTTGGGGTCTAATGCCAGCTTGAAATGTGTCAAGAAATCCATGCCAATGATATGGTCCTTGACATCGGCTACTAGAAAATTCCATAGGAAAGAAGATTTCTGGCCTAATGTTACCGACATTTCTTTCATCCCTTTTACTTCAATTGGACTACCATTCGCGGCCCATAGTTGATAATCAAATGTGGGGCAATCTGCTTCCACCACGTCTGACCTAACTATGCTTACCTCAGCACCCGTGTCTATGAGAAATTCTAATCCAGATAATTCATCCTTAATAATGAACTTGTTGCTGGACACTCCGGCAATGTTTTCAAGATCCCCGCTTAGTGAGAATCGGACTCTCTTGCCTTTTATCTGGGTGCTATTTATACTAGTCGCCTCTTTTGCTTTGAGTATGCCTTTTAAAGGCATATCTGGGAGCCTTTGCAATGGAACCCCCCCTACGGCTCCTACTAGTGGGGGTTTTTCCCTTTTCCCGGTGACGGATTTCTCTCAACCGGTTTTGTGCTTCCTTTCTATTTGGGTCCACCTAATGGCGGGTAATTATAATTTTCATCTTGGCACTTCGCACTGCGTCCATATTCGCCCTGTGCCTTGCCCCATCCGCGTGGCCCTTCGAAACGTTGACGCGAGTGACTCTTTCGGCGTCTAATATACTGGACCTGACTCTGAAGTTGTGCGACATCACTACGCAAGCTAGCAACTTCCCTACATAAGAAACGCAAACTTTCTTGTGTGGTCAGGTGGTTTTCGGTATCTGCCCTGACTGGCTGCATCGTTACAGAATCTGCCATTACAGCATGTACTTGTGGTTCTTGCTGTTTATACACGCCGTCTAACCCTCTGAGTTTTGTCGGCCAATCTATGTTCATTGTGTCAAACACTTCCATTGTTGTTCTGAGCCTAACTGGTAACTCAGCTGTAAAAATGGAGTTGACTACATCACTAGATATATTCAACCTGGAAGCTTTCGTGCAAAGGCGTTCATAGAATTCGGACGGTAACTGACGTCCCATTTTTTCTAAGCGTAATAATTCGCACATTTGCGCTGTTCTTCCAGGCTGATATCTCTGTTGAATTTCTGCCATTAATAACTCAAATGCGTTGTACGGCTTTTCTTTCACAGTTCTGTCTCTGAAATTTTCCAAAGCATTTCGGAAATTCTCAGGCAATGCCATCCATGCTGCAACAAATTTCTCCATAGGGTTCACAATACAATAAGCCTCAAATATCATTTGGGCATCTCCTACCCAACTTGCATGTTTCTCTGACTTATACTGTGGTAGACTAAATATTCTTGGACTGGCGCGGTCGCCAAATTTTGTTGAGGCCCCTAACCTATTGGTGTTTGTAAGCCCCATAGATGCCAGTTCGCTAGATGTCCGAATATTCACAGTAGAGTCTGATATGCCTTCTTTGTTATCTGTGTCTATAAGATTTAAATCCATTAGGTCCTGCCCTAAATGAAATACATCTTCTAATTTAATATCGGCATTCATGATCAAGAATTATGATACTTAAATTGACACTTACTTGAGGCGTTAGGAAGGTGAGAGTTGGAAAGCTATATCTTCAGTAATAATCTGCTTTGATGTGTACGTGACCCACAATAATAAATAAAATTACCTGTTCCAAGGCTCCTCCTCAGTGTTATATTATATCAGAACACAAGGCAAGTGTTGAAAGATGTTTATTGAATAATGTTGTAATCGTTTATTATGGAGAGAAATGTTAAAATGCAGCAAACGAAAATCTTCAACCAGCCCGGAAGCACGATACACAAAAACTGAAAATAGCGCACAATTTTAAAAATCAAGTCTTTAAACAAAGAAAGTTCTGGAAAATAAAAAGAAAAAATTCTTTTTAAATAACGTTGTTACAATCAGCTATGGTGGTTTAAATTTATCATTCAAGGTCATTTTATTTAAGGCGGAGGATTCAACATCCTCTACATCAGTATAAACTAAGAATTGTATAGTGTAGAAAAGGCGATTCATCCAGTAGACCGGTTTCGTCCTTTTTGGTAACTCATCATATACTGGTCAAAATTTGCCGCTCTACTGGACGAATTGCCTTTGCTAAACTATGCAGTTCCTAATTTATACTGACAGACGTATTTACTTAATTGGTCAGGTGTTTTAAGTTCACAACCTTGATTATAGTAAATATTATCACCGTCCACTCAACCATTCTACGTTTAACCTTATGTTTCATATCTGTTAATCTGAGACTTCTTATTTTAAATACATTTGAGATACCGATTTTCATACAATACGAATGATTAAATTGAAATTTAGAAAACTCCTTGAGTATGTATCTTGTGGGGGTAAATTTAATTATTGGACAACAATTAACTCCTCATATAAAAATAAATCAATTTTTATTTTTGGACATTTGATGTTATCGCTGGTTTTGTAAAGCAATATTTTAATTTTTGCAAAAATATTGTAAAATTTTTTGGAAGTTCTTTTGTTCATATTGTCGAAGTTTTTGAATTGTCTTGTCGAGGATGAAGAAAGAGTTTTTGTTCTGTGTTGCTGAAGCGCACAAGCGAGACACTGCGTGGTTCCATCTACGATACCTTTGCTAATAAATTATTGTTATACACTCAACTACTGTTCTTATTCATTATCAGCAAAATTACAAGAAATTTGCTTCAGGTAATTGGCGTGGATATTTGTTTGAAAGTTAACACTCATCCTGTTCTGTAAACCGTGAATATCAGCGTATCCTGGTAAGCTTAATTAATATAATATATAAATTGCAAGTAATTTAATAATATTATGGCTGGTTTATTAAATTGTAACACGCGGCTCCGCGTTACAAACAAACTGTAACGACACAAATTAATGGCCGACATATTGCGTAAATTAAATTAAATTTTATTTACTTTGCACCAATGAGAAAAAAATCGAAACTTGCCGTTTAACCAATAGTGTGCAATTAGACATATATTACTATGGCATGCTATTTAAGCACGGAAATTTACCATGCAAGTCAGTTGTCGCATTTGCATTCTGCTTTGCGTTACGCGTGTGCGTTCTGTCGGCTGTCAATACCTACGCTGGTGATTTGATTGTTTCACCAACAATTGGCTACATCCGTGACTCATCTTGTTGCGGTACAACCAGCGAGACGAGCCAATTAATTGCAGAACCTGAACGACGTTTTCCACATCGTGATTACAACTCGACAACAGGAGGAACAACAACCAGAGTCCACCCAAGGCTCTAGGACATCTTCACACTCTGAATAATTCAGGAGAACGCACAACCTGGCCCTCTTAAGGGCCCCCTATCAGTAACAAATCTATATTCAGAGCACCTTAACCGAGTTTGTAACGTCATACGGCCTTTACTTGAAGCTGGGGCGTTTAAAAATTGGCGACTGCGCCAGGATAATGATTATTGTTCTGATTTTCTTTGGTATAAAATAAAATTGACTTCCTTTTTCATTTATTTGGGATAAAAAATCGATAAACATTTGCGTTTTCTTTACCCTGATCGTGGTCTTCTGGGAATTTTGTTTGGTATATATATTCGTGGATTTTTGTTGAATTTTTTTGGGATATAATAATACATTGGCATCAAAGGCCAACGGGGCCTCTGTTCATCTTTTCTACGTACAAAACGGTACCGTACGTACTCGACAGGCCTAATTGAGGATTTTTGGAAGCAGTTACTGTGACGTGCTTTTGTTCTGCGCTCATTCAACTGTGGAAGCTTTTTGTGGATAAGCGTTTCGTTAAAGTATATTTATATATTTTCATATTGCTTATAAATTTATGCTTTTAAGATCCCGTAAGATTGTTAGAATGTCAGGTCCAAATTTAGATATTGATGTTCCTGTTTGGGATAGAGATAGTGAACTATTCTTTATGCGCGTAGACTCCGCTTTCTCCCCGTTTCCTGATTATGACAGTTATCAAAAACTGTCGAAGGTTTTTGCTAAACTACCTTCTGAATTGCAGCGACGGATTTATCTTAAGCCTGAGGCCATTAGGAAGCTACCTAATCCCATTTTGGGCCTACAAAACGAGGTAGAATCCTTGCTTGGGCCCACAGAGACTGAGCAGATAATAAACAAATATGCGCAGTTAGACATACCAAACCTTGGCCCCATCAAAATACTGACGGAATTACGGAAACTTTGGTATAAAACCAACATTTCTGACCATGAGGCTAAGGTTGTTTTTATTAACAATCTTCCACAAACATTAAAACTCTTTGCCAGAAAGCTTCCCAACACTCTCTCTATAGATGACTTATCTGAGAGATGTGAGTTAGAATATAGGGTTTTGGAACCCAAAAGTGAATCCATCATCCTTTTCTTCACCCCCGCAAGATGATAGAATCTCCTCTTTAGAGAGAACAGTGGCGAACATGGCTAAAGTTCTAGAAGGATTGGCCATTACCAAATCCGAGCTAAATCAAGTGAATGCTCGACCCAAATTCGTTCCTAAGCCCAATTATAACGGTAGGCGGCGATCGAGATCTCCGCAATCCTTTAATAAATATGCCCCAAAGAACTGGTGTTATAACCACCAAAAGTTTTTTATTCATACCAAGTCTGTCTTTGTCATTCCGAAGAATTTCCGAATGAGTGCCAATTTCCACAGCTGACGGAGAGGACAACAGACCGCAGGCACAAGGGTGCATCAGTATCGGGAAACGTCTGGCGCAGGAAGTAGAAGACCGTACTTTCTGCACATCAGCGGCATCAACGGCGCTACAGGGAAGAAGCCAACTACAATCCGACATCCCTTTCGACTCTTTTCGTCCACGCCGAATTTTTCACATAGAGAACCAAACGGACAACGCCGGTCGCAATCACCAGCCTACTTATTTGCATGGCCCGGACAGACAGCCCAACGAGCTTCTACACCTTCTTGATTTCAAAACTGGCGAAAAGTTCATCGTAGACACAGGTGCAGCAGTCTCAGTTCTCAAGGGTGATTCAATGGCCGAGATGTCGCTAGGCGTACTTCTTGCAACAGCTACAGGCGAACCCATACCAACTTATGGCTGTCGGTGCCGCACACTCAACCTAGGTCTACGACGTGAATTTTCCCACAACTTCATCATTGCCAAGGTCTCACATAATATAATAGGCCTTGATTTCCTTCTGAAATTTCGGCTCATTGTTGATCTTGCCAATCAAAAGATCATCGACCCCTCCACCGGACTTGAGCAAAGTTTTTGGACACTTGCCTCCGAGCATTTGGAGTTACAGGTCATTCAGCCAACCCCAGTGCATCATTCAGCAGAGATATCAACAGCTCTTCGAAAATATAAATCGCTTTTCGATCTTAACAAGTCAGAGCTACGAGTCTCCAACACGATGCACCATATCGTCACAGAAGGACAACCTATTGCACTCAAGAAGCGACCACTGGCCCCTGCTAAGCTGAAAACTGCCCAAGAAGAATTCTCAAGGCTTTTGGAAGAGGGAATCATCAGACCATCGAAAAGTTCATGGGCGTCACCACTGCACTTATTCTCTAAATCAAACGGATCGTACAGAGCCTGTGGAGACTACCGTAAGCTATATTCAGTGACAAAATCTGATGCATATCCTATTCCAAATATTAACACTTTACTTGAAAAACTCAATGGCAGCAATTTCTTCTCAGTCATTGACCTCAGACAAGCTTACCATCACATCCCGGTAGCACCAGAGGATATCGAGAAAACTGCATTCATAACTCCATTTGGCCTTTTTGAATATCTTTACATGCCTCTTGGACTTAAGTGTGCTACTCAGACATTTCAAAGATTCATGGACAACATACTTCGCGACGACTCTGCTTATTGTATGTCATATCTCGATGACATTATGGTATTCAGTCCAGATCTAGAATCTCATGCGAAGCGTCTACGAAATGTCCTCTCACGCTTATCCAACCACGGACTCAAGATCAATTGTGACAAGACGCAGATTGTAACTACATCCGTGGACTTCTTAGGGCATCGTATCACGGCCTAAGGTATTCAACCGTTGCCGGCAAAGATGAATTCAATCAAGAATATCAAGTCACCAAGGACTGTTAGCGAGATGCAGAAAACCCTGGGAGTACTAAACTATTATCGCAAGTTCCTTCCGGGCCTTCCAAAACAACTTTATCCTTTGTGCAGGCACCTGCGGAACCGAAAAGGACTTAGCAAGTATTCCATCATTGCTTGGTCATCCGAAGACGAGGAATTACTTCGACTTGCCATCAACTCGTTAGCAAATGCCACAATGCTAACACACTCAGATTTTGAAAAGACATTTCTACTCACGACAGATGCTTCTGAATTCGCTATTGGAGCCAGGTTGGAACAAGAGCTCGACGGAGTTCGGAAGCCTATCAGTTTCTACTCGCGTACTCTCCAAACAGGAGAAACGGGGTACGACACTTTCGGTCGAGAACTTCTCGCCATCCACGACGCAGTGCGCCATTTTATCAGCATCATTGTCAGTAGCAGATTTGTTGTTTCCACAGATCATGCACCACTAGTTAGCGCACTTCGAAACGCAACTTCATCTATCGCCAAGTACCCTGCCAGAGTGGAAAGACAGCTTTCTCGTCTAAGCGAATGGCAATTTGACGTCTTTCACGTCAAGGGCAAACAGAACTTCATTGCAGATGCCCTGTCCAGGCCAGACGTCTCTCTACATCCACCTTCGCCGTCACCATTCACTGTCAACTCCGTGGCACTCAGTGAACCTGCACTAACGCCAACTCTCCTGCGAACTGAACAACGCGGTGACATTCACATTCAAAGATCAATAGCCCATCAGCCAACCAAGTTCATATGCACTCTGTGGGAAGGCTTACCAATTGTTTACTTCACGGGTACGCAGCCCAACAAGCCAGTTCTGCCGACCAGCCTTCAGAGAAAAGTTTTCGATTTAATTCACTCAATTTCTCACCCAGGAAGCCAAGCGACGGTCCGACTTCTTACAGATCGTTTCTGGGGTCACAGACTTAAGCAGAATGTTAAACGATGGGTCTCCAAGTGTGCTATTTGTCAGAAAATCAAGATCACACGACACTCGTTCTAAGTTGCAACATTTTTGATCTACCTCTAGCCTAGCCATCGTCCACATCGACATAGTTCATCTGAAAAAGGTTCAAGGTTTCAGCTACCTTCTAACTATGATCGACAGATTTACACGGTGGCCTGCGGCATTACCTCTTGGCACCATTTCTGCAGACGAAGTAACTAACGGTTTTATCTCTGCATGGATATCCAATTACGGTGTTCCCAATGAGGTCATCACGGACAGAGGCACTTGCTTCTCATCTGATCGTTTCAAAACCACCTTGCGGTACATGGGATGCATCTTACGCCAGACGACTGCCTACCATCCCCAAGCTAATGGCATGGTAGAGAGAATGCATAGGGAACTCAAAGCTGCTTTAGCATCCTCGTCCATTAATGGCAACTGGGTCGATGCACTACCTTTAGTTCTGCTTGCCATGCGTTCCCGTACTCGTGAATCCATTAAAACGTCTGCGTCACAACTCTTGTATGGCATGGATCTACGCCTGCCTAGTCAGCTCCCACGTCTACTACCGGCACAAGATGACCCACAAGACGAAGCTACCCGCCTTCGACTTCATTTCGGTAACATGTCCGAACAGCAGCCGAGACACACGCCTCGTCCAGTCTTCGTTCACCCACAGCTCCACAGCTGCAAGAGAGTACTCGTTCGCAACAATAATGCTGTTGCACCACTACAACCCAAGTATCGCGGTCCTTACCCGATTTTGTTCAGACAACCAAAATACTTCATTATTATGCAAGGCGCTACACCGACATCAGTAAGCATAAACAGGTTGAAACCGTTTATCGAACCGCCTGATCCTGAGAGCGTTCAACCTTCTACACACGTCTCAGGCTCTGCCCACAATCTCAATATCCTGCTTTGTATAACGCGTAATTGATTTTTTAAACATTAACATTAACTATCAAAATTTTTTTAAGCTTACGTTATTTTTCGTATTTGTCTCACGTGGCATAACCAGCTGTTCTTAGCTAACAATTGTGTAGCATCTTTGAACAGTTCTTTGGTATTATGCCATCTCTGAGGCAATGTTCGTGTACATATTTTTATGCAGTTACCTTTGATTTTAATGTATATATTTTTACATTATAATGTATTTCTCACACATGACATCACACTGCCTATTTTGGTATGACCAGCTACTTAGAGCTAACGCTTTCGTGTAGCAACACTAAGTAGTGATCAGCTTCATATCATGGTACAGGCCACTTTCAATGCATATCTCAACTTTATCAATTGCACAAAGACCACTCTACAAATGTCATGACCACAACGTCGAGCACTCTAGCTCCTTTGGTCGTATACAAACACATTGACGACGATCCAACCTGCTTAGGTTTTAACTTAAACCTGGCAAATTCAGAGGCGATTTACCTCGAAATCTTCACGCTGCGGCTCCCAAAACTTACACTGCTCTATTTTGCCTCACGTGGTATGACCGACCACTAGAGCTAACAATTTGTGTAGCAATTCCTAGTGGTTACCTGGCATCATATCATTGTTGAAGCAACCAACAAGCATATTTAAGCCCAGCACTTATGGTTCATCATATTTTTGCTTAACTTGGTTCGAACTCTGTCATGCATTTCTTATCTAGCCTCGCAGAGAGGAATTTTTTTCCTTTTTTTCAGAGAGGAAAGTGTTGTAACGACACAAATCAATCGGCCGACATATTGCGTAAATTAAATTCAATTTTATTTACGTTGCACCAATGAGAAAAAAGCAAACTTGCCGTTTAACCAATAGTGTGCAAGTAGACATATATTACTATGGCATGCTATTTAAGCACGGTAATTTACCATGCAAGTCAGTTGTCGCATTTGCATTCTACCTTGCGTTACGCGATGTGCGTTCTGTCGGCTGTCAAGACCTACGCTGGTGATTTGATAGTTTCACCAACAATTGGCTACATCCGTGACTCATCTTGTTGCGGTACAACCAGCGAGACGAGCCAATTGAGTGCAGGACCTGCACGACGTATACCACATCGCGATTACAACTCGACCACGGGAGCCAACATTCAACCAGAGTCCACCCAAGGCTCTAGGACATCTTCACACTCTGAATAATTCAGGAGAACGCATGACCAGGCCCTCTTAAGGGCCCCCTATCAGTAACAAATCTATATTCAGAGCACCTTAACCGAGTTTGTAACGTCGTACGGCATTTACTTGAAGCCGGGGCGTTTACAAAACGTTGTTCGATTTTGACAAATACAGTGCTCTTTAAGGTCAAATAATCTAATTCTGTTCTTAAACAATATTTCTCTTAACTGTGATTTTAGAAACAATCTCTGTTAGTTTTAAGCAGTTTTAATTGAGATTTCTTGAACTGCAATTTTATTTGTAATAAATAGGGTTGTTTATTAAATATACTGACCCGCGCGCGATACGCATGGAACATGCGGTGGATTATTGTGTCACAGTGGATTTATTTCGCTCAGTTGGATTATTCGCAGTTTACGCAAGGGATTTACTGTTCGCATGTAACTATGCCTATCCGAATTTCAGAGAACAATGGATTATTATAATGACATAAGTTAAAAACATAGCAAACAGTGAACTAATTATTTGTGAATTTTTGTCATTGAAGTCTTTACACGAATTTTATCCATTTATTTTCAGTGACAACTTTTAACAGTGACTATGTTCATATCATCATGTATTTTCAATCGGTTGCATATATTCATTTCAATTCAAACATTTATGAAAGATTAATTGCTTGTGTGAAGACATGCAACTTTATAAACAGCGTTCATTTTGCTACCGTCTAGTGCATGGACAATTTTGTTTAACTGTGACTTGTGCATAAGACATTCAATTTTGCAAGCAATGTTCTTAATTTTTGCCGTCTAGAGTACGGACAATTTAGTTTGACTGTGACTGGTGTTTAAGACATTCATTTATGTTAAAATTTGATTTTATTGCCGTCTAGAGCACGGTCAATTTGGATTACTTATGATTCCATACGCGGTGTTTTTTAATATACATATGTGATCATTCGCATTGGTCTTCTCTCATCACCCATCGGGAAAAAGCCGGGGATTAATCATGTGCACGTATCTCCAGAGCCGCTACCAAACTAATATAAAGAATAATTAATCTCGCAAAAGTCCCATACAAAATATTAAAGATACAGAGCAGTTAGAAAATGGACTTAAGGATTGTAGCTTAAAAGATAGTTCAGAGGAACTTAAGTGTTCCAAATTAGATGATCATACCGCATATATGGATTTTCCGGGCCTGGCATCCCAGAGGCTCTCTTATGGTAGTGACCAAAGGGCCTCTACAATCTCTTCTAAAAATATATCTTCTAATTTATGTATATTTATAATTAACTTAACTACCAAAACGATAATTCACGGGATACCTGACTGTCAATAGTAAATCGAATTTTTCCTTTTTGTTATTTACATTTAAAAATTAATATATAATGATCACTATGGATCCAGATAATTAATATATCACCCGAAAACCACAGTTGTGTCTTTTCTAAAAAATATCAATATTAACTAAGCATTCTCTAAGGAATAAAAAAGTCATCCAGTAGACTGATTTCGTCCTTATTAGGATCTCTTCACGTACTGTCCAGAATTTTGCCGCGGACGGGGCTTTAACCAGGGTAAATTTGCTTCGTATTCTATTTCTTCGTCCACCGCGCCAACCTAGTTGGAACTTTGTGTTTAATGAAATGTCATATAGACTCATTCCTAAACAAGATTAACCAAAAATCTTGATAGTATATAGTTCAAAATTAATTGTAGTGCTCGACAGGATGGCGCAATAGATAGAGGCACAGATTCGAATGCAAATGTGCCCCAATCTGATTCAGGAGAATACTTGAAGAACTACCAATCGAGATAGAACGGTCTAGTAGATTAATTATTTGGCTACCTTACAAAAATTCTTTATTTCAACTGAAAATATAATGGAATTAGTTTTATATCAAGCTGGCAACCTTAATTTATATAAAGGTTTTCACCACCGATGTAATTAATCATTGTTTATTTATTTTATTGCTTGTTCACTTTTTGCCTTTGGATTGATCAAGAAAAATATGTTCTCAATAATGAGACTGAGGTTTGAAACACTTTACATAGTATATTTGTATTTCTGCCTAGGTTGCATTATATATATGTCATTATGAATTAAACATCGTGAAATGTAGAAAAGTTAATTCGTCCAGTATACCGGTTTTGTTGTTAATGGGAACTCGAAGTATTGTCCATAGTTTGCCACAGCAAGGGCTCAAACCTGAGCACGTATGCTTTGGAGTCTGTTGTTTTAACCACTGAAACTTCCTGCACAACGCGACATAAAATTTTCAGTAATATACTAACTCGTCTGTATTTTATTTACTATTGAATATATACTAACATATGTATATACTTAAAGTGTCAAGTGTTAATATCAAGTTCCCAACTTTGATTATAGTAACAGATGACTATTCGATTGTTAGATATTTGTAATTGTACAGTTTGCAAATTTTGATACGTCTCATAAGTAAGCTCGAAGATTTTTAAAAATTTGCAGCTGCACATAATTAATCCAAAAAAAACGTTTTTCCTTGCGTCAAATGATTTTTTTGTATTTTAGAAAGATTGACATTATATTTTTATCTCTTTGGATGATTACATATTTTAGTGTTTTATAATCTCCATTGATGATCTAATTTTTATGTCTTTATATTTAATTTTGACAAATCTTAATTTTGTCCTCGTGTAAATTTTGTATATGATATTACCTTATTGTTTTATAATAACTGGTTAGTTATGACCTTGTTTACTGATTAACGTCTGTACTCGTTAAATCAGAATATGATCCTCATCAGCTCTGATATATTTAATTTAATATGCAATATCCGTACATAATTTGTGGAAAGTTTTAACAATTTTATTTTTTTGGTTGTTTTGATCTACCAGTTTAAAAGAATGTATTTCGAAAAGAACAACTTGTGCCATAAGTTGTTTTTTCTATAAGTATTGGGCTCATGTCTTGAGGAAAGAATGAGAAAGGACGTTCCGAAACCAGAAAAATCGGCAATACTTGATACTTCAACATTTTCGGTGAACCCATGAAACCACATCAATCTAGGTAAAAGACGAACTATACACATGCTATCAATTGTCCCACAAAAGGCACCCGCAGAAATAACTTGAATTAGAAATAGTCATATAATTTTTCACTTTCTCCCTTATGACTAATCATCAATTGGTTACCTAAGTATGTTTACGTATTATCTACCAGCATTTACTTATTTTAATTTTACAAAGAGGAAATTGATATATATATATATATATATATATATATATATATATATATATATAATTATTATTAAAGTGTTATTTTTGCCCTAATAAGATCTACGAAAACGTAAATCTTGTTAAAAAATTAAAGGCCTACAAACAATTTTAGTTATATTTATAGTTTGAGCTTGAGTTTCAAAAATTAATTTTAGTCTATGTTATCCTAGTCAAAGATATCTATTGTTTTGGCATTTATGTAGGATTCGCTCCAACCGGCAAGCGGTATCATTCTTACCCATTTTGTACCAGCCTCATTGATATTTTTACTGATAAACAATTGCCAGTCACTGTTTCACTCGACTTTACATAATCCTGCTTATGATTTGTACCGTGATCATTTCAATTGCCAAGCAAGATGACCTTTTTTGCCTATTAGAAATTATTATTATTTTGTGCTTGACTTATGTGAGTTTCTCTGTGGATGTGTACTCACCATCTTGTTACTTTTGTAACATTAGAATTTTAATATACTACGCAATAAAAGATTACTGGATTGAAGTTATTTTTTATCCGAGCCTATTGAGAACATTTATGAAAGATACCTTAATTATTCCGTTTTCGTGTTAAAATTGATTCTAGATCTAACAGTTGATGCCGCGTAGTTTAGTTTGTTAAACGTGTGAGGTATATTGCAGCTGATGAAGGTTATCGGTAAGTTTAGACAAAATATATTGCAAATAGGAAACTATTGTACCAGACCTATTGCTTTATTTACTAATAACCAATTGCTTGTCATTGTTTCACTCACTTTTATATAAACCTGCTTTTAATTTGTATCTTTAGCAATTAACTGGCCAGATGGACTTTGTTGCCAAATAAAAATTTATAATCATTATATTTAATGATTCTTCTCCGAATTTGGTAATTGTACGCTGCATATTTTCATATGTTGTCATTTCCTTCATATTTACCAACGGCCGAACGTCTAATCTGATCTTATATTGCATTCAATGCCGTTTTATATTAAAAAATTACGGTGCTATGTTCATCTTTGCGTTTTTTAGATAAAGCCAATGTCGATGCATACAAACACACACCAGAATCTAATTTGTTCAATTTACTCTTGATTATATTAATATCTTCTGTAAAGTTTTTTATCAATAATATTTAAACATGAGGTCAATATGCTGGATTTTCAAACTAAGTCTATCAGGCTCAAACTTGCGACTCCTCCAGCAATGCAACCTGTGTTCTTAAATTTAAGATTAGCCTCAAAGCGAGATCCAATTATTTTCATTTAACTAAGTAGTAGGAATTATGATTGAGTACTTCATACGGAGCATTGACCACCATCTGTTAGATCTAGAATCAATTTTAACACGAAAACGGAATAATTAAGGTACCTTTTCATAAATGTTCTCAATAGGCTCGGATATAAAATAACTTCAATCCAGTAATCTTTTATTGCGTAAAATATTAAAATTCTAATGTTACAAAAGTTACAAGATGGCGACTACACGTTAATAGAGAAACACACAGGTCTAGCACAAAATAGTAATAATACATTCTATTTGGCAAAAAAGGTCATCTTGCTTGACAATTGAAATGACCAAGGTACAAACCATAAGCAGGATTATGTAAAGTGGAGTAAAACAGTGACTGGCAATTGTTTATCAGTAAAAACATCAATGAGGCTGGTACAAAATGGGTAAGAATGATACCGCTTGCCGGTTGGAACGGATCCTATATAAATGCCAAAGCAAGAGGTATCCCTGACTAGGATAACAGACTAGAATAAATTCTTGAAAATCGACAGTTTCGATCTACGGTAGAATCCATAATTTCAGATCATAACGGCACGCGCAAATCATTTGTGTAGTATTCCAACTGAAGAACACAGTTGGCAGCCAAACAAATGAATGTTTTTCTAAGTCCGACGAAGATCCGTTGACGCTGTAATGGAGGGAAGCATCATTAATATTTAAAGGATAATCAACCGGATTTTTTGGGCAACTGGTGCAAAAAGGACCCCAAATAATGTTGACCCACCACTAACGCCAGATAAGGAGTCAATAGAATAACGACTAACGGCTGTGTGTATACGGATCAGTGTGGAACAGGTTGAGTTTCCAGTGCGGGTTGTCTCTGAGGAATTTTTTATAAAATTGAATAATATCCTCTTTAAATTCGTTCGGTAGTTCTATTATCTCAGCAAATAATGTGTTGAAAACAATTGTGGCCATAGGAAAATTATTTTAGCAAAGATGTTTAGGTACGATTTGATTTTCTTATTGAGTTACAATAACGCATGACATATGGTTTGCGAGAGTGAGAGAAATTCGACAACGAAATGTTTGTGCAGATATTTTATACATTGGAAATTACTCGAATATGGCGAATAAACCAAAAAGGTAGGAGATTAGAAAGTAGGCATTTTAGATAAACCTAATCAAGAGCGAAGACCTGTTTCAGAAAGCAAGTTACATTCTACTCTAGAACACAGAAGGTCGTCAACGTGAGGCACACGTAAAACTCCCTGGCATAAAAACTGAGAGGCAGTACAAAAGCTACGAAAATGCAGCAAACTGAAAGCATGCACAATTGAATAGTATAAATATTCAAAATGATTTTAACAATTTTTTTAATTTAAACGATGTTAAGAATTTTTGTTAATATTTGGTTCAATCAACAACGGTGCTTTAATTTATCATTAATTTTTAATTTTATTTTTATTAGAGGAAATATCATGCTTCTCGTGTTTTCAAAATCGGTGAATTTGTAACACCCAGCTAGAGCGCCGTGCAGCGTTGCTTATAAGGCAAACCAAGGATCTAACAGGAGCAATTACTCTTGGTGGCCTTTAATAAGGCCTTGGTGACATTCACCGGAAATGCCGTATGAATGTCAAGAAGTCTTTCTAGAATCGGGTTCTTTGTGTCCTGTTCGTGAGCTAGTGTCCCTTTGAGCAGATGCTCGTGAAAAGCGTAATTGACAAAACAGGATGTGTTAGTTGCTGTTTGAAGGCATAAACTAATCTTGTATATGGTCTGCGTCAACACTAAAATGGCTGGAACATGTAGAAATCCGATTAATAGAAAATCAATTTCATATGACTGGAAGCGCAACACCAAGAAGATTTGTGTGACTGAAGACTAGTCGAATTAACGACACGGCGTGGTAATAGTAAGTAGAGCAGCCGGCGTATATAGCAAATGCAGCAGAAAAAGCGACAGCAATTACAGGTAGCCAGCAGAGCTGAATGTATATTGCGTGCGATTTCATCGTGCTTATAAATATTTTAATTCACACGTAATTGGTCAACGGCAAGATCACGTACTCATTGGTCTAGCGTATCAAAATTTGAATACAATTTTGAGAAAATATTAGGGAATTTATTTGAAACATTACTTCAATTTCCTCGCCGGGATAAAATAAAAAAGAAAAGAAAATCCTCCAGGCGAGGCTTAATTGGTACAATAGAGCAGAATTTGAATCCAGTAAAAAATGATT
The DNA here is from genome assembly GCA_029291075.1 of Eudiplozoon nipponicum. Lineage (NCBI taxonomy): Eukaryota > Metazoa > Platyhelminthes > Monogenea > Mazocraeidea > Diplozoidae > Eudiplozoon > Eudiplozoon nipponicum. Next base: position 66,882 of record JAQBSW010002376.1, read on the forward strand.
ATTATTCTGCCCATAGTTTAACCAAAATTATATCGTAATTTGTTGGGATGTTGCATACTCGGTAATTGTTTCAACAATGATATAATGAAAATAACCACTAATTATGGATACATAATTGTTAGCTTTAGTGAACGGTCATGGCAAAAACTGAAGAACTGTTAAGAGCCGCTTCAGAAATTTTAGCTAAGAAGAGCTGGTTATACCACATGGGGTAATTAAGAATGAAAAAGGAACCATGTGGTTGTATGAGATGATTACGTAAAGTAAAATAGGACGAAAATTCTACGCAAAAACTTTGTAGGTTTTACGTATGATAATAAAAATTTAATTAAGAGATTACGATCATTTACACGTAGTTGGAGTTGTAGGCGTGAGGAGCCTGAAACGCACGAAGAAAATTGTTTATCGCTAGGATCAGGCGGTTCTATAAAAGGTTTTAATTGGTTTTTGTTTACCGAAGTAGGTGTCGCACCTTGCACGATAATGAAATTTTTAAGATGTCTGAAGAGACTCGGGTAAGGACCGCGATACTAAGATTGCAACAGAAGCATCGTTCCAAACGAGTACTTTCTTGAATGAAAGCTAGCCAAGGAGCATGTACAAGCTGTTGGGCTAACATGTTATTGAAATGAAGTTAAAGACAAGAAGCTTCCACTTATTGGTTATCCAGCGAGGTTAGTTAATGGTGGAGCTGAATAGGCAGGTGTGAGTTCATGCCACACAAGAGTTGTGACTCAGACTTTCTAATAGATTCGCGCACACGGGAACGCATTAGAAGAAGCACTAACGATATGCATCGACCCACTTGCCATTATTGTACGAATATGCTAACGTTGCTCTTACCTATGCATCCCCTCTATCATACCGTTAAACTTTGGGTGTTAGGCAGTTGTCTGGTGTAAAGTTCATCTAATGAACCGCAATGTAGTTTCAAATGATCGGATGTGAAGCATGTATCCCTATCAGTAATGACCTCGGTCGGAACACCATAATGTGCTATCTATGCAGAGTTAAAACAATTAGTGCCTCTATCTGCTGAAATGGTGCGAAGAGGAAACGCTGCAGGCCATTGGGTAAATCTATGAATCGTAGTTAGAAGGTAGCTAAAATCTTGCACTTCAGTCAGATGAACTGTGTGGATGTGAACGATGGCTTGGCGTGGGAAATGTTCTAACCTAAAACGAGTGTACCGAGTGATTTTGTTCTTTTGGCATATAGCACACTCGGAGACTCATTGATTAATGTTCTGTCGGAGTGTTTGACGTCAGAATCTACCTGTAATAAGTTTATCACTTGCCTTACTACCTGAGTAAACAAATTAGGAAATGGAATCAAGAACCTTTTTCTGGGGCTGCTTACCCGTGAAGTAAACAGTGGGTAAACTTTGACAGAGTCGGTTTAAGAACTTGGTGGAATGAATTTTAGTGTCACCGCGTTGTTATGTTCATAAGAGGAATGACATAAATATAGACTCATTGAGAGTCACGGAGTTGACTGAGAATGGCGAAAGCGAATGTGATTTTAGCAAGACGCTTGGCCTAGAATGTGTGTCTGCTATATTGCTTTGTTTGCTCTTTACCTGAAAAAGGACGAATTGACATTTACTCAGACGTCACAGCTGTCTTTCTACTCTAGAAGGGTAATTTGCGACGGTTGAAGTCGCGTTTTGAAGTACGATAACTAAGAGTGCATGTTCTGTATAAACAACAAATCTGCCGCTTCCGATGATATTAATGAAATGGTGCACTGTGTCGCGGATAGCGAGGAATTATCAACAAAATTTTCGTATCTAGTTTCTACAGGTTATAGAGAATGCGAGTAAAAACTAGTGGGCTTCTGCACTCCATCGTTTTCTTTCTTTAAGATGGCCATAAGCATCAGTTGTGAGTAGAAAAGGTTGTTGAAAATCTTGATGTGTTAGCATTGTTGAATTTGATAACTAGTTGATGACATGAAGGTGCAATTCTTTGTCATCAGATGACCAAGAAATAACGGAAATCCTTATAAGTGCTTTTCGATTCCGCAGGTGCCTACATAAAGGGCATAAAAGTTTTGATAGGCCGGGAGGAACTTGTAATAGTAGTTGAGAACACCAAAATATTTCTGCAAGCCCTTCAAAATTTTGGTGACGCAATGTTTGTGATAGAATTGGCCTTAGACGGCAAAGACAGTAAACCTTGAGGTGAAATATGATGCCCTAAGAAATCGTTGAACATAGTTGCAAAATGCATATTTCACAATTGATCTTGTGTCCGTGATCTGATAAGTGCGATAGGACATATCTTAAAAGCTCGGCATGAGACTCTAGGTTAGGACGAAAAACCATTATTTCGTCAAGGTATAACATGCAGTAATCGGTGTTATCATGGAGAATGTTATCATGAATCTCTTAAATGTCTGAGTAGCATACTTGAAACCAAAAGGCATGTAAAGATATTCAAAATGTCCAAAAGGAATGATGACCGCAATTTTTTCAATATCTTCTGGCGCTACCGGAATGTGGTAGTTATCGTGTCTGAGGTCAATCACCGAAAAACAGTCACTACTGTGGTTTTTTTCAAGCAAGGTGTTTATATTGGGATTATGATATGCGTCGGATTTGGTCACAGAAATTAGCTTGCGATAATCTGCACAGGCTTTGTATGATCCGATAGGGTTTCCTGTTATGACGATATGGTGCATCGTTTTGGAGACACGTAGCTCTGATTTGTTAAGATCGAAAAACGACTTGTGTTCTCAAAGAGCTGTTGATATCCCTGTTAAATAATGCACAGGGTTGGCTATACGCCCTGTAACTCCGAATGTTCGGTGGCACATGTCCAAAAACTCTGCTCAATTCCGGTGGAGGAATCAATGATCTTTTGATTAGCAAGATCAACAACGAGCCGATACTTTTACAGGAAATCAAGACCTATTATTTTATATGACATTTTGGCGACGACGATTTGTGAGAAAATTTACATCGTAAACCTATTTTGAGAGTGCGATATCGGCAAACTTAAGTAGGAATGGGCTTCCCCATAGCTGTTGCGAATAGAAAACTTAGAGACATCTCGGCCATGGAATCACACTTAAGAACTGAAACTGCTGAACCTGTGTCTACTACAGTTATAGAAGTGCTTTTGGTGATTATAACACCATTTTTTTGTGAATATCGACCGAATGATCGAAGAGGTCTCGATTGTCATTTATACTGATGAAGACGGTGTTGATCCGCTGTTTTATTAGCATGTGTCGTGTCTATGACGATTTTTTCAAGGATTTTATTCGAATACGAAATAAATCTATTCGGAGAAGATAGCCTAAAGTCCTCAGGTATGAGATCTGTGGATGGATACTGAGCTAGCTTATAATTTAGGATATTCCTGTTTGGAAGTGACTTACAGGACATTAAAATGCAAAAAGGGTTTAAATATATATTTTTTTAAATTTAAAACAAACGTACGCTGTAAAAATGACAAACCATTAACTAAGCGCTTACCAAAGTCTACTTCAACGTTTTTTAATCTGTAATTATAAAATTTATACATGTTTCTAAAAAATAAGAAAGATTGATAGTTCCATTTTTTAAACTCAAATTGAACGAAAAATGTGGTACAAGCAAGAGGAGAGAAACGTTTTGAGTGATTTAACCACAGAAGATTTTGGCCAGAAATATTCACAAACAGGATTGAAAGAACAGGATGCCCGGTGATGAAAAACTTGGTATTAAATGTGCTACCGTCGATTTTTGATGTACACAGAAGATTCACTTCTAAAAATAAATTTATTCAGGTTAAATTATTACACAAAGATTTGTATTATCAAAACACGTTTTATCATCAGAACTGCTCTCTGGTCAAGGCGCAGTCGCCAATTTGTAATCGCCCCGGCTCGAAGTAAGTTCTGTGCGACATTACTTAGAAGACAAGAAAAAATCTGAAGGCAGTATTGCGATGGTCCTTAACAGGGCCAAAAAAAGCGTTCAATGCAAATGCTGTGAAATTTTATGAATGTTGTAGTGCCGATAGTGTCAAGAAGTCCTTCTAGACACTTGCTCTGTTTTCCATTTCGTTGGCTGATGTTTCTTTGTGTAAATGCACCGGAATAATTAGAATTGCCGAAGCCGGATATTTGAGTTTCTGTTCGAAGGCTTGGAATTAACTTCTCCGGCAACACCGAGGTGGCTGGCACACGTAGAAATCCCTTTAATAGATGATCAATTACGTATGATCATTTATGCAGCAACAAGGAAATTGTCATGACCGAAGACTATGCGACGAGATGACACAGCCTAAGTCCAGATGTCGGCGTAGGTAGGCAGTCAAGAGTAGAAAACGATAGAGACCACACGCAGAGAGCAGAGCAGAAAGTATATTACATGGTAATTGCAGCGTGCTGATATACATGCGCAGTCGCACGCAATTGGTTAACAGCAATTTTACGCGTGTTAATTGATTTAGCGTATTAAAATTAAAATTTGATTTTGGCAATATGTCAGTGAATTAATTTGAACCGTTACACTTTATTTATAAATTTGTAATGGCTCAAGAACAATTCGCTGACATATTGTGAAAACGAAATTCAAATTCATTTTACGCGGCACCAGTTAATAACAAGCGAAATTTGTCATTAACCAATGACGTGTGAGCTTTCGATATAAGGCTATTTAACCACGGTGAATTTACCATGTCAGTCAGTTGTCGTGTTTGCCTACTGCTGTGCGCTACGTGTGCGTGATGTCTGGTGTCGTCACCTACGCTGATATTTGGACTTTTTCCCCACACATTGGCAGTTTCAGTCAAGCCAATCTTGTTGCTGCACAACTAGTGAGACAGAACAACATCTAATTACTGGACCCTCATGTGTGAGAGTTACCGCAGATCTTCATCAAGACTAATCAGCTACTTACTCGCAACGGATGTCAACACCACAACAGAAGGAAACAAAAACCAGTCAACCAGAGCTGTCTCAAGTTTCTAAGAGTATTTATAGACACTGTTGCACTAACTAATTCCCTCGGCATGTGCCGGAAAAAGCAATACTGGCCCTAATAGGGGCCACCAACCGTACAGAAACTCAGCCATCCTTGGCTCATACCTGACTTTGTATCGTCGTACGGAATTTACTTGAAGCCGGGGCGTTTACAAAATTGGCGACCGCGCCAGGATACTGAGAACAGTAATGTTTTTTTTAATTATTAGCAAATCACAAATCTTTTGGTACAAATACAATCGACTGTTTCTTTTTTATTTTATTTTTTTTTGGGAGTACAGTAAATTAACATAAGCATATATCACGTTCTACTCTGGTTGTTAATCTTTCCAAAGTCAAGGTCTTATGAGCAATTTTTTTGTTGGGAATTTTTTTCGAGGGAAGGTGTTCTCTTTAAAATTTTTCTCCTACTTACTAAACTGTACATCTTGGTGATCTCGGGTGCCAAACTGGGATATTTTTTTATTTTGTGGAAGAATATTATTGACTGTACGAAAGTGTAGAACTGTGACTTGTGATTTTGTGAAAGAAATAATTTCATCTGTATTCTGTGCTCATTCAAAAACCAATTCAATTGCGGAAGATTTAGTTTTAACTGTGGAAGCGGATTGTGGGTAAGCGTTGCGTTTAAAGTATTTTTACACATTTCATATAGCTTATAAATTTATTCTTTTAAGATCCCGTAAGTTTGCTAGAATTTCAGGTCCAATTTGAGAGATTTTGATATTCCTGTTTGGGATGGAGATAGCGAACTATTCTTTATGCGCGTAGACTCCGCTTTCTCCCCGTTTTTAGATTATGACAGTCATTAAAAACTGTCAAAGGTTTTTGCTGAACTATCTTCAGAATTCCAGCGACGAATTTATTCAAGTTTGGGCCTCAAAAAGAAAGTAGAATCTTAGCTGGGTCCCACTGAAACTGAGCAGATAATAAATAAATATGCGCAGTTAGACATGCCAAATCTTAGCCCCATTGAGATTTTAATGGAATTGCGGAAACGTTGGTATAAAAGCAATATTTATGATCATGAGGTTAAAGCTATTTTTATTAACAATCTTCAGACAAGACAGCAGAAAACAGGCGCAGTGGTGCATTAGGATAGGAAAACGTATGTGGCAGAAAGTAGAAGACCGTACTATCTGCGCATCAACGGCATCAATGGCGCCACAAGGAAGAAATTAATTACAATCTGACATTTCTTTTGACTCTTTCCGTCCACGCCAAATTTGCCACAATGATTGCCAAACGGACAAAGCCAGTCGCAATCGCCAGCCTTCTTGTTTGCATGACCCGGCCAAACAGCCGAACGAACTTCTACATTTTCTTGGTTTCAGAGCTGGCGAAGAATTCATCGTAGACACAGGTGCAGCAGTCTCAGTTCTCAAGGGTGATTCAATGGCCGAGATGTCGCTATACGTTCTACTCGCAACAGATACACGGGAGCCCATACTTACTTATAGAACGGGAATCGCACACTCAACATAGGTTTACGGCGTGAATTTACTCACAACTTCAACGTCGCTGGTCCCTGCTAAAATGAAAGCTGCCCAAGAGGAATTTTCAAGGCTGTTGGAAGAGGGAATCATCAGACCATCGCAAAGTTCATGGGCATCACCACTGCATTTAGTCTCTAAATCAAACGGACCGTACAGAGCCTGTTAAAATTACCGTAAGTTAAATTCAGTGACAAAATCTGATGTATATCCTATTCACAAATATTAACACCTTACTTGAAAAACTCAACGGCAAGCCTACCATCACATTCCGGTAGTACCAGAAGATATTGAAAATACTGCAGTCATTATTCCATTTGGCCTTTTTAAATATCTTTACATGGCTTTTTTAATTAAATGTGCTACACAAACATTTCAAAGATTCATGGACAGCATACTTCGCGACGACGCCGGTTATTGTATGTCATATCTCGATGACATTATGGTATTCTGTCCAGATCTAGAATCACATGCAAAGCATCTACGAAATGTTCTCTCACGCTTATCCAACCACGGACTCAAGATCAATTGTGACAAAACGCAGATTGCAACTACATCCGTGGACTTCTTAGGGCATCGTATCACGCCACAAGGTATTCAACATTTGCGTCAAAGGCGAATTCAATCAGGAGTATCAAGTTACCGAAGACTGTCAGCGAGTTTCAGAAAATTCTAGGAGTACTTAACTACTATCGCAAGTTCCTTCCAGGCCTCTCAAGACAACTTTACCCTTTATGCAGGTACCTGCGGACTCAAAAAGGACTTAGCAAGAATTCCATCATTATTTTGTCATCCGAAAACGAGGAATTTATTCTACTCGCCATCAACTCGTTAGCAAATGCCACAATGCTAACGTTTTTTTTTTTTTTTTTTTTTTTTTTTTTTAAATTTTATTTTTATTTTTATTTTTATATTTTTTAATTTTTTTTTTTTTTTATTTTTTTATTATTTTTTTCTTCCCGGCCTTTCAAGACAACTTTATCCTTTGATTAGGCACCTGCGGAATCGAATAGGACTTATCAAAAACACCATCATTACTTGGTCATTAGAAGACGAGGAATTACTTCGACTCGCCATCAACTCGTTAGCAAATGCCACAATGCTAACGCATCCAGATTTTCAACGACCATTTCTACTCACAACAGATGCTTCTGAATTCGCTATTGAAGCCACTTTGGAACAAAAGATCGACAGAGTTCGGAGGTCTATCAGTTTCTACTCGCGTATTCTACAACCAGTAGGAACGAGATATGACACTTTCGGTCGAGAACTCCTCGCCATCCACGACACAGTGCGCCATTTTATCAGCATCGTTGGCAGTAGCAGATTTTTTGTTTTCACAGATCATGCATCATTAGTTAGCGCACTTCGAAACAAAACTTCAACTATCGCCAAGTACCCTGCCAGAGTGAAAAGACAGCTTTCACGTCTAAGCGAATGACAATATGACATTTTTTCACGTCAGTGGCGAACAAAACAATATTGCAGATGCCCCATCCAGGCCAGATATCTCGCTACAACCACCTTCGCCGTCGCCATTCACTGTCAACTCCATGACACTCAGTGAGCCTGCACTAACGCCATCCCTCCTGCAAACGGAACAGCGCGGTGAAATTCACATTCAAAGATCGGTAGCTTGTTACCAAACCAAGTTCATATGCCGTCTCTAGGAAGACTTATAATTTTTTCATTCACGGGTACGCAGCCCAACAAGCCTATTCTGCCTACCAGCCTTCTGATAAAAGTTTTCGACTCATTTCACTGAATTTCTCACTCAGGAAGCCAAGCAACTGTCCGACTTCTCACATATCGTTTTTCGGGTCACAGACTTAGGCAGAACGTTTAACGATGGGTCTCCGAGTGTGCCATTTACCAGAAAAACAAGATTACATGGCACACTCGTTCGAAGTTGCAACATTTCCGAACTACTTCTCGCCTAGTCATTGTCCACATCGACATAGTTCATCTGCCAAAGGTTCAAGGTGTCAACTACCTTCTAACTATGATAGATAGATTTACACGATGGCCTGCAACATTACCCCTTGGCACCATTTCTGCAGACAAAGTAACTAACGGTTTTATCTCTGCATGGATATCTAATTATGGTTTTCCCAATGAGGTTATCAATAACAGAGGCACTTGCTTCTCATCGGATCGTTTCAAAACCACCTTGCGGTTCATGAGATGCACTTTACACCAGACGATTGCCTACCATCCTCAATCTAACGATATGGTAGAGAGAATGCGTAAGCAACACGAAGTTGCTTTAGCATCCTCGTCCATTAATGGCAACTGGGTCGATGCCCTACCTTTATTTCTGCTTCCCATGCGTTCCTACTCTCGTAAATCCATTAAAATGCCAGCGTTACAACACTTGTGTGGCATGGATCTACACCTGCCTAGTCAGATTCTACGTCTACTACCCGCACAGGATGACCTACAAGACGAAGCAACCCACCTTCTACTTCATTTCGGTAACATGTCTGAACAACAGCCAAGACATACTCCTCGTTCAGTCTTCGTTCACCCGCAGCTTCACAGCTGCTAGAGAGTACTCGTTCGCAACGACACTGCTGTTGCACCACTGCAACCAAAGTATCGCGGTCTTTACCCGATTTTGCTCGGAAAACCAAAATACTTCATTAATATGCACGGCGCGACACCGACATCAGTAAGCATAGACAGGTTGTAACCGTTTATCGAACCGCCTGATCCTGAGAGCATTCAACTTTCAAAACACGTCTCAGGTTTCATATGGGTACAATCTCAACCTAGCAATAGCTTGCTTTGCCTAATGCGTAATTGATATTTTTTAACATTAATTTTTCATAATTCTACGTATCAAAATTTTTAAACTTTATGCGCACCACTTGCGCCCTATGTCACGCACGGTAACCTATGAATATACATGATTCATGTTATTTTTCGCACTTGTCTCACGTGGTATAACCAGCTGTTCTTTGCTAACAATTCTGTAGCATTTTTGAACAGTTCTTTAGTATTATGCCATCTTTGAGGCAATGTTCAATTACATATATTTTTTATGCAGTTATCTTCGATTTTCATGTAAATATTTTTACATTAAAATGTATGGCTCACACCGGAGCTCTCACTGCCTATTTTGGTATGACCAGCTACTTAGAGCAAACGCTTTCGTGTAGTAACACTAAGTAGATATCAGCTTCATATCATGGTACAGGCCACTTTCAACGCATATCCCAACTTCATCAGTTACACAGAGATCACTCTACAAATATCATGACCACAACGTCAATCACCCACTAGCTCATTTGGTTGTGTGCAAACACATTGACGACGATCCAGCCTGCCTAGGCGATCTTCCTCGAAATCCTCACACTGCGGCTCCCAAATCTTACACTTCTCTATTTTGCCTCACGCGGTATGACCCGCTACTAGATCTAACAATTTGTGTAGCAATTCCTAGTGGTTACTTGGCATCATATCATTGTTGAAGCAACCAACAAGCATACTTCAGCCCAGCATTTATGGTACATTATTTTTTTATATATCTATGGGCAGAATAATAACCAGTTGCTTAACTTGGTTCGAACTCTGCCATGCATTTCTTATCTAGCCTCGCCGAAAGGAAAATGTTTATTCATTTTTTACAGAGAAGAAAGTGATGTAACGACACAAAGCAATTCGCCGAAATATTGCGTAAATTAAATTCAATTCAATTTACGCTGCACCAATGAGAAAAAAGCAAAATTTGTCGTTAACCAATGGTGTGAAAATAGCTAATCAAGACTATTTAAGCACGGTGAATTTACCATGCAAATCATTTGTCACGTTTATCTTCTGCAGTGAGTTTCTCCGAAATGCTGTCTGCTATCGTCACATACAGTGATTTTTGGGCTTGCTTTACACACATTGGCAATTTCAGTCATGCCAATCTTTTTGCTGTACAACTAGAGAGATGAGCCAGTTTCTGCAGAATTTCAACGAGTTTACTCAGCGGGATTGCAATACCACAAGAGAAGGAACCACAACCCAAGTCAACCAGAGCTGGTCTCAAATGGACAGCAGGCAGCTACGCACTATAGCTACAATACCCAACAAACGAATTATAAGGAAACCAAAAAAGTTAAACCAATAACTATCGGAAACTGTAAAGATGAGTTTTGTTGTACATATTCTTTATTTTATGCTAATTGTAGAAGTGTTAAGAATAAAACTTTTTTGCTGTGTGATTTTATAATAAGTAACAATTTTGACTTTATAATTTTAACTGAAACCTGGCTGAACAAAGACATTGAAAACTATGAATTTGACATTCCTCATTATTCTCTATTTAAGATAGACAGATCCTTGGATAAAAGAGGTGGAGGAGTACTTATTTATAGTAAATCGATATTAAATGCGATAGTGTTACATACTACTGTCATTAACTTTTTAACGATACAAATTGATAACCTGATCTTAACTGCGGTTTACAGACCGCCGTATGCTAATACATATGATGATCAAATGTTTACCAATTCTTTTCAATCTATTTTGGACTGCCATGGTAATATTGTTGTGGTAGGAGATTTTAATAGGCTGCATGACTGTGAAATAATCAATCTTTTTTCTAATCATGATCTTAAGCAGATTATAAAGGAACCAACTAGAGGTTCGGAATGCTTAGATAATGTATATTTAGAAGTTGAAGCGTTGAACTCACACAGTTATGATGTAGTAAATTACTTCAAAGAATTGGATCATAAACAAATCATTTTACAATGGAACCTTTCGAGTAGCAAAGCACAGAAACCTAATTTTGAAAGTGCGCACGTGCAATGTTCCAGAATCAACTGGAATCTTTTTAGAGAATTAAGCTTATCTATTGATTATGAATGTTTTTTATCATGAACAATGACGAATTTGTTTCTTCTGTTTCATTGTTATTATCTGATATGTTTAGGGCATCTACATTTACGGATGTTATACCCAAGCGATTCAATAGGAAGTTATGTAAGCTAAGAATCAAACGAGATAATATAATGAAATGTAGTCTTATCAATAGTATTAAAAAAATGAGGTTAGAATTGATTGATAAAGAAATTAATTCATCACTGCTGATAATCCGTCAAAGATCAGAGAGAATTATTTTGGCCAAACTGAAGAGCAATCCTAGACTAGGATACAAACTACTCACAGACTACAGTAAATATAAGGAAAAATTAAAGCTTATATTACCTGTGGGTAAAACTGAGTATGAATTTCTCTGTGAATTGGATGAAGTATTTGGCAAATTGTTATGTAATCCACAGAACGAAAGCAATTTCATTGATCTACCTGATCCTTCGGGAAACCAGGATCTAGGACTTGTTATTGACAGTGATGCATTGATAGAATTAATGTTAAAAATAAAATCAAAAAAACAAAAAGATCACCTTGGTATATCGATTGATAACCTACTTCAATTACCTTTAAATTTTATGAATGCGCTCTGCAATTTTATAAATAGAATTTTGAAGGATGGGAAATTACCAATCGATATATTAACGATAGTAGCTAAACCATTGCCTAAAGTAAGTAAGCCAAAGTGCGCCAGTGATTATAGATTAATCTCTATTATCCCTTCGTTTTTGAAGATAATAGAACGATTGATACTAGATCATTTAGAACGTATGTTGCCGGCTAATTTTGATATGTGCCAACACGGCTTTACAAAAGACAGGTCGACAACTACTAATATTCTCTCTATGTGGAAACATGTAATTACATTAGATGAGAAAAAGTTAGATGCATTAATTGTATTTATAGATATCTCAAAAGCTTTTGACTCTATATCTTTTGATGCTATTTTGAATGCGATTAATTTATTGAATATTGATCCGAATATTTTTAGATTACTTAGATACTATTTATATAATCGAAGAATGAGTATTCAAGTAAACGATTTGATTTCTAATTCGAAAAGGGTAACAAGTGGAGTTCCACAGGGATCAAGTTTGGGGCCAATTTTATTTAAAATTGTATTTGCACATTTGGAAACTAAAATCCCTAACGGTCGAGTTTGCAAATTCGCTGATGATTTAAAAATAATCTTTCCAATTGATCCAAAAAATGTCGAATTCTCCAAAAATAATGTGACACTAGATTTATATGATTTAAGTAGATATTTTTTAACACTAGGGCAGAGAATAAACAGTAAAAAGACGAGAGCTTTAAAAATAGGTAACAGAACTGATTTCAATTATGTTTATTTTCATGATGCTGAGATTAATGATGTTTTTGAGATTAAACTTATGCAAGAAATTAAGGATTTAGGCATAACTATTCATTGTACGGCTTCTGCTGAGAGACATATTGAAAGGATAGTAGGCAGTGCCAAGAACAGATGGGCACTAATAAATAGAAATATTTTATCGAGTGAAATAAAATATAAAATGTTTATTATTTGGATTAGACCGATATTAGAATATGCTGCTGCTACTAGGAATCCTTTAACATAGGGTTTGTCTAATAAGATAGAAGCTGTACAAAGAAAAGTTGCGAAACAAATAAGTCCTATCTCCTGCACTATATATGCCACTAGATTACAGTTTGTATCACTGCATCCTTTATGGTTTCGGAGGATGTGCTATTGCATAAAAGTTTTCCATTTGAACCAGTGGACTGGTGCCTATATGAATCCAATAAGAAAGAGTCATGAAATTGGAACTAGATCTGGTCATTTTGCAATATCTCCACCATTGGTGGGGAATGTTGCGAGCAAGCTATTCTCTTTTTCAAAAATTTTCAAAATTTACAATCAATTGCCAAAGGGGCTTAGAGAAACGCCTCCATCTAAAATGTCTCTTAAATTTTTATCTACCGAACTAGAAAAAGTGTTCAATCCTGCTGATATTTTTAATTTTGATTATGATAATACTTTCTCGTGGTTAAATAAAAGACAGGATTAATTGTTTTTCAGCAGCATAACTTCTCGAGATTCTATCTTCAAGTTTTGTACTATTAAAACTGAAACGTTATGCATTACATATCATGTTAATCAACAATACATACAATCAATTATTAGTCATGGTTCCCTTTTTTGCATAATGTTACACTCGAATAATACATTAATTTTTTCTATTTTTGATGATGAATCTATCACTCTTTATAACCGAACTTTCTGATGCTGATAAATTGTACAGTACAACTAATTGCACATATTTATGTGATGTAATATGTTATTATATTGTACATTTTCTATTTTTATTATTTGATGGAACATGTAAGGTTTGAATCCAAATAAAGATTTTCTATTCTATTCTATTCAAGTCAACCCACCAATGGTGGGAATGTTGCGAGCAAGCTACTCTCTTTTTCAAAAATTTACAAAATTTACAATCAATTGCCAAAGGGGCTTAGAGAAACGCCTCCAACTAAAATGTCTTTTAAATTTTTATCTACCGAACTAGAAAAAGTGTTCAATCCTGCTGATATTTTAAATTTTGATTATGATAATACTTTCTCATGGTTAAATAAAAGACAGGATTAATTGTGTTTCAGCAACATAATTTCTCGAGATTCTATCTTCAAATTTTGTATTATTAAAACTGAAATGTTATGCATTATATCATCTTGTTAATCAACAATGCATACAATCAATTATTAGTCATGGTTACCTTTTTTCTTACAAACTGTTATACTCTAATTATACCTTAAATTTTTCTTATTTTGATGAAGAATCTATCACTCTTTACAGCTGAACTTTCTGATGCTGATAAATTGTACAGTACAACTAATTGCTCATATATATGTGATGTGATATCTTTTTATATTGTACATTTTCTAATTTTATTGTTTGATGGAACATGTGTGGTTTGAATCCAAATAAAGATATTCTATTCTATTCTAAAGTACTTCTGGACACTGCTACACTAACTGACCTTCTCGGCATTTTCCAGAGAACGCAAGACCGGCCCTGTTAAGGGCCCAAACAGTACTAACTCAATCTTTATGGCACTGAAACAAACTTTGTAACGTTATACTGCATTTACTTGAAGCAGGGGCGTTTACATTGTCGAAGATTTAATTTAACACATTTTAATGATATTGTTGTCATAGTTACTGTAAAGCAATTATTCGGTATTTTCACCGATATTGGATAAATTGTTTTGACATATATTATAAATATATAATTGATAGTAGAGCTAAAATAATTAAAAGACAAATTTAGCCTAATAGAATGCCATTGTACATTTTAAAATTTTGCATCAGAGATACTTTAATTTGAAATACAAATACATTTTTAATGCGCTAATTATTACTGAAATTTTACCGTAAGGTTGATCCGAAAACCGGTGTTTCAACCATATATGTATGATGAACAAAAGTTGTACTCGAGAATTTAAGGGCCCTGGAGTTGGAGTTGTTGGAATAGTATGTCAGATATGAAATGCATAATTTAAAATTCTCTTTATTAATAATGAATTGCTTTCAAAATTATAAAGGTACCTGCATTGATATTCTGACTCTTTACAAGGCTTAATCCAGTCGATCCTTACCTAGTTAATTGGAATATCTTTCTCCTCAGAACGAACTATCAGAAGGTTTATGAACGCGTTTCTCTTTCACAACCCTTATCAGCCTTATCGTAAAATATTTTGCTAGTCACTATTTCATCCAACTATACATTTCCCTGCATTGATAAAAATTTATGGGCTCCAACCACATTAGTTAATAAAAATTCCATTGATACTAAGTCGGTTTCAGTCTTAATACACCTATTTGAGTTTGATAAGCTAATATTCTCGTTCACATCTATTAAGTTCATGTCTGCTATATTTTTAGCTAACTTGTTAGTGACCTCGAACTTAAGATTAGCTTCCATGTTGGTCGAACTTAGGTATACATTTGATAACCGCTTATTAGGCAACGAGCTGTGTATTTCTTACGTAACAATACACCCGATCAAATAATTTAGAAAGAAATAAGACGCGAAAAATAGAATTGTTAAATTACCTGTTCCAGAACGTCCCCAATATGTACGATTCAAAACACAAAATGATAGCAGGTGTATATTATTAAGATGAAAAATTTTTAAACCAAAACGTGAAAAAAACAAATGCAGCTTGCTAAAAAAAGACACGTCAGTTAGGCACAGATTACCGAACTGTTAAATTACGCACAATTCAAAAGTATATATCCTGTGAAGTACATAAACAAAGAATGTTCTAGAAATAAACGAATAATTTCTTTTTAAATAATACTCGTTTCAATCAACCTCGGTGGTTTAAATTTATCCATAACTGTCGCTTCAATTTTGACGTAGGAAATATTTTCCTCTACACAAAAGGTCAATTAAGAATACCTGATTTCGTTGACTATTTTAGTTCCATAACACTTAAAAATCCTTAATTCTAATGAACAGCACATTGTTGTCTTTTTATGATAATAAAAAATAGTGAAAATTAGAACCAAAGAAGCCACCTCTCATTCTAGAACAAAGCTGTGTACACCAAAGCAAAAATACAAATCCTGAAACCAAGCACAAACGAACAACGAAAATGGCTATTATGTAATAGGTGTTGCGAACCCAATAACAAATTAGTTTGATTATGACCAGAAGGATAATTCAAAGACAGCATGAACGGAAAATATAATCTCGTGCACATTCTTTTCGTGCTTACTGGCGACTCACCAGTAGGAGCCGGTATTACGCCTTTTACCCATTATATATTTGGGTGAGATATGTGGGAAAATAGGACGGTAAAATCTCCTTGACGAATGTGTAAACCTGCAGTAGTGAAGCTGACATCATATGAAGTCTCGACAATGCGACCTCAAAGCTAACTCACACTTTATATATATACCGTGTGTGAAGTATAACAATACTATAGCTATTGCCCGTATGCAAGATGCTTGAGTGCGCTGATGTACATACATATATATGTATATATAAATATGTTCAGTTATATATATATATATATATATATATATATATATATATTTAAATGTGTGTGCGTAGGTTTGTACTTTTGCGCGCTTTGGAGACAGCAATTTAAGCCCTTATATTTTGTCTTATCCAAACCTTAGTAAATTTCTTAAAACTTTTAGCTCAGAATGTTTAAAGAAAATATAAAAAGATTAGTTTGGAAGAGATTTTTATAGTTCATTTATTCTGTGTTAAAGTCGTGCCGTGAGTATTAGTGAGATTAAAGATAATTTTGCAGAAATGAATCGAAACTTCGTAGAAAAGCTGTAAAGTTTTGCCTAAAGGAATTGAAAATAGAGATATTACATCGGGTTACATGAAATAACGGATTCTTGGCAGCTTGCAAATAGAATAAAAAGGAAGAAGTTTCTGCGGTACCACTGTGAGAGTTATTTCAAGCTATCGGCATTGTGAAGGTGTACTTTTGTCGTTATAATGGCCAAACTTTAGAGTAACTTACATTTGGATTGCAAAATTGTTAATGAGTATAATAAGTATGAAACAGAACATATGAATTACTAGCGGATAAAACTAAAAATGTGTGAAAAATGGACATCGCTGTATTTGGTAAACTGATTTGTAATTATAAGAACTTGAGACATATTTGTATTTTAAAGAATTACCTACACAAAAGTAAACGTAAACTAGAAATTAAATACGAGGTTAAAGTCCTGGCAATGACAGAAGAAAAATCTAGATTTCTGAATGGATCTTTAGGAGTGTTGATAGATGGTCTATTTAATTTACTTTCAGCGATTTTGCATTCATTTCAATGAGGTAGCTCAATCCAATATACAATTGATATCTATACGCGTATTACCTGACACTTGCGGACCGGCAGTTTCTGAAGATTATTAATTTATCTCTAGCATTACCTATGTTTTAAAGGTATTCAGGCGATTATTATAACACCACTTAGATTCCGTTGCACCGCTGAAATTTAATATGTCAACGTGGATTTTAGTAAGTCGCTGGACGCCACAAATATTTTGTCTGTGTGGATTTATCACAGCTCTAGACGAAAAAGGCTTTTATACTCTAATTCTCTTCCTAGATAACTCGAAAGCAGTTGACGCGTTATCTTTCACAGCTATCACAGGGGAAACATGCTCAGTTAATGTGGCAATTTATGTTTTAAGGCTGCTTAACATCTACCTATGAAACAGAATCATGGTTCTTCAGATTAAAATAATTAAACCTAGATGTTTTAAGTTAACGTCTAGCTTAAGACAAGTGCTGATAAATTATTTAAATCAATATTTTGATCTTGACATAACACTATTCCATTATATATATATATATATATATATATATATATATATATATATATATATATATATATATATATACTATATATATATATATATATTCTTCAGCTTTGTAAGCTTTGTATAATGTAGAAAAGGCAATGCATTCAGTTCTGCAATTGTGTATTAGGTAATGCGTGCATAGTAAGCACGAAACGCATGTGCACATAAGATTCGACCTTTCGTTCATGCTGACTTTGGTTTATCTTTCTTGTCCTTTGTGTACTAATTTTCTACTAGGTACGCAAAACCTAACACAAACTGGTATATATATTAGTTCACCGCAACGAACAGTATATAACTATAACATCTAGCACGTAATAAATTTGCCAATATAAATCGATTGTAAAAACTCAAACAAACTCGATGCACCAGCCAAACTTAAAACTGTAGATCTATGATGAGCATTATGTATTTCACGTCTTGAGGCCATGGTCACAAACTTAAACTTTATAATCAATGTGGCAACAACTAAGTCGATTTAATTTGAAACAAATATTGCATCAGGAACTTCCAGAATTATTGCCGCTTCTCCAGAACTAAATTATACTAATTTATTTATTTTTACAACTGCTGAGACAAACCGAATAATATGGTTTCATAATTTATTATGCAATATGTTATCATTTATATGGACCAATTATCTCTTTAGTAATAATGATAAACCTATTACATATATGCACAGTTATGCTTGTAGATATTAACATTCATTAGATTCATCATTTGAATATTATATTTGATTATATATAGCTATACAAACAACTTTATTCTAGACATTAATAAAATTCTTAATAAAATTTGTGATTATCGTCAAAGATTAGATGAGTAAGGATATGTAATATTTAGATTACAACGAAAAAGTAATGATCTGCATTTGACAGAGATCAAGAGTCGATATACAGATACAACTCTTGTTTATAGCAAATCATGTAGTTCAGAGATGTACTAAAGTATGCAGAAATGATGACGTTCGCGCTCCTCCAATATTTCCAGATATTTTTTTGGATAACCCCAGACCTCTATCAATTTAATCTGATACGTGAGTATAGATATTCACAATTACGAGTGCATACATACAAGATAAACCAATTTAATCGAATCGTGTCAAATTAAAATGAGATATGATGTTAGGGTGTTCATAAGTGTAATAAACTGCATGCTGAAAAAAGTTAGTTAGCAGAATCATCAACTGAATAGTTAAATTGTTCAGGTAATACTGCTCTTCTTCATCTAGCGCATTTCAAACTCATATATTTTGTAATATTTTCATTTCATCATTCATAAACTTAAAATTTGACAACTCGATTACCATTACTATTCACCTCAGTGTCTCAGAATTTTCTCGATTTTCTTTTAAAATAATCATCCTGGAATGTTTTATAAAGCCACAGTATACATATTACACCATTTAACGCCACATAAAAGGTAAACTGAATTTGTTTAATGGCGTTATATGCATGCAGTAACTTTATAACATTGAACATTAAATAAAGAGAGAAATCGATATTCATACATTCCTTATTGCAGTAAACTAATGTATATGCAATTTTGTATTAGGTATTGAGAAAATAGTGACAAATTGGTTAAAACAGGACCAGAAGGATAAGTAAGTAAGCATAAACAAAAGCTGTAATCTCACATTTACATTTGTTTCAACATTACTAGCGACTCATCATTAGGAGCATGCAATATAATCAAAATCCTATGTATATATATATATATATATATATATATATATATATATATATTGTAACCTTCCTATGTTTAAAAAAAAGAAATTTTATCAGATACAAGAAACATTTCTTTCTCATTATCTCCTCAAGTATCTACTAATGAACATATTTTTATATATGAATTGGAAAGCAAACAAGGTAGAAATATGTAAACATAGAAAGAGTGTGAAAAAAACGGAAACCAAACAATTGCTTGCGTCACGTCTAGTTCAAGCTCAATGCCTGAACATGCTTTTTCTGCTTGCATAAATCCGGCTGCAATTTGTTTATCCATAAGGCTTCGTATGAGGCTAGCTTTCATTTGTTATTGCATTTAGTAATTATTTTGAATGCTAGGTATGTCGAACATACGTTCGATGTTTCGACAATGTGTTGCTCAATAGCAGACGTGTATTCACCATTTGATTTAAACCAGGCGTTTAAGTTACAATTTTCTCTCATTCGAGTAATTAACCGTCTGGTCGATATATATAAACAGACGGTTAATTACTCGAATGAGAGAACATTCTAACTTAAACGCCTGTTTTAAATCAAATGGTGAATACACGTCTGCAATTGCGCGACCCATAGTCGAAACATCGCACGTATATTCCCTAGACGTAGCATTCAAAATAATTACTAAATGCAATAACAAAAGGGAGATAGCCTCATACGAAGACTTATTGATAAACAAATTGCAGCCGGATTTATGCAAGCAGAAGAAGCATGTTCATGCATTGAGCTTGAACTGGACGTGACGCACGCAATTGCTTGGGTTTCGTTTTTTCACACTCTCTCCATGTTTACATATTTCTATCTTGTTTTGCTTTCCAATTTATATATGAAGATATGTTTATTAGTAGATACTTGAGGAGATAATGAGAAAGAAATGTTTCTTGTATCTGATAAAATTTCTTTTTGTTTTTTTCACATAGGAAGGGTACAATGAATTTTATTAAAGCTCGCATTTCAAAAGATATATATATATATATATATATATATATATAAATTTTCGAAAAACAGAATAACTTCACCGCAACATTTCCCGCCAAAGGAGGAAAGATCGCCAAATATCCAGGTCTAGTTTCAACTTCATGAATCTTTCTTATTGGATTTATATTGGCACCAGTCCACTGGTTCAAATGGAAAACTTTTATGCAATAGCACATCCTCCGAAACAATATATTTTGCAATGATACAGACTGTAATCTACTAGCGTATATAGTGCAGGAGGCAGGGCTAATTTGTTTCACAATTTTTCTTTGCATAGCTTCTATCTTGTTTGATAGAATTTTAATAGATTCCAAGTAGAGGCAGCATATTCTAGCATCAGTCTAATATAAATTATATAAATTTTTAATTTTATATCGTTCGATAAGATATTTCTATTTATTAGTGTCCATCTGTTCTTAGCACAGCTTACTATCCTCGTTAGAAAAATAAATAAGGTTCCATCAACTTCGTTGGCTCGGGCACGTTTTGCGTATGCCCTCATTTTGATTGCCCAGTAGAGCTCTGGTCTCTCATCTAGCACCAAATTGGCGTAAGAAACAAGGTGGGAAGATTTTGACATGGCAGAAACAATTAAAGTCACTTACATCCAAATTGGGTAGAATATGACACACTCGCCTACCAGGATGGGGTTCTCGTGCGCGCCATAGTTCTTGGTTAGAAACCCTTAGTGATATGGTTGGACATGATTTCTTTCAAGTTATGGATTTCTTATAGAAAAAGCTCAGTGGCGATCTTGTTGCAGATGTCTAGTAGAATCATCTTCGTAACTATCCTTTCTTAGTAGGGCAAAGTTAGCTGCGAGGTTTGGTCTGTTTATAATGTGATACAGTGAAATCCGCAAGGAAGCTGTATTGCTGATTTTACCTTTCCCGAATTCTAACTTGGCCAAAATAGTGTTGTGGAGAGGTTTAGTTGCCTCATTTCTTTGAGTTATCCTAATATATTTACTCATAGTAACTAGGTATTAGTTCTCTCTCTCTCTCGTAAATCTCAATAATAATTTGTCCGTTATATTATTTCTGCTTTAATTTACTTTTTTTCCACTCCTTATGGTTATATGGCAGTGAAACATTAGTCACTTTTGACTTTTGTATGGCTGGACATGATGATGATTATGACTATCCTTTCAATATGTCTCTCAGCAGAAGCTGTAAATTGAATAGTTATGCATAAATACTTAATTTTTTGCTAAAGTTTGATCTCGTAAATATCATTAATCACAGCATCATGAAAATAAACATAATTAAATTCGGTTCTATTACCTATTTTTAAAGCTATCGTCTTTTTACTGTTTATTCTCAGCCCTAGTGTTATCAAATATCTACTTAAATCATACAAATCTAGTGTCACATTATTTTTGGAAAATTCGACATTTCCTGGATCAATATAGTTGTGTATTGTATGAAAAAAGCATATATTAAAACTAGAATATTAAATGAAATTGAGTACTAGCTGGTTTAGTTCCATTGATGCTTTTTTGTTTATTGGAAATAAATTATAGAGAAACGGCAGCATGCCGGTTATTAAATGCGTGATTTGCTTCTGTTGGCCTACACCAATAAATAAAACGCTCAAAGCACAGAGCAGAAAAGACCATTGGGACATCATGTCTGTTATTGCTAAAATGATTGTAGCTACATTGCACTAATTGAATAAACTTGTAATTGGCTACGCCATTTCTAATGCATACATCCTAGATTATTGAACACAATTAACATATCGCTCGGTTGGCACTCACAAATACGGATAATTATATCTTTTATTCGTCATACGCCTGATATAAAACACAAAAAGATTTTCAATATTGTGATAAAATAATAACAAGTCCAAAAGAAAAATCATTAAACGTATCAATGTATGAGGTATGGCGAGCCTTCTAAATGATTGATGAATTTTGAATCCAGAGGAGTTTCCTTTTTTCAGCATGAACAAGAGGTGTACTCTCATTTTAGCAATCGTTCTTCTTGGTGAACCATTAGTAGGAACCGACAGTACGCATCAAATCCAGTGCATGCACTTAACAAAAATATAATATATTTTGGGCGTAGTGCCTGATTCTACTATTGATTCCCCAGTTAGCATGAAACTCCTGGGTCCATGTGATAAAGTATATAGTTCATGCTGGCTTTTGCATACTATCCTAGTCCTATATGGGTTCACTAGTGTACAGAACATTGCAAAGGTATTTGTAAGTAAAATTGATTCAAGTACGATAACTAAGAATGAAGCAGATAAACCATAACATGTTTTTAGGTTTAGTTAAAAGATTAATCAACTACTCACGTCATTTTACATTCAGAATACTGCGCGTATGCTTCTTTAACATGTAAAATTGGTTAAACGAACATTGTTTGCGCGGGCGGTTATAATATTTATTATAATCAAAGTTGCGATCTTGATATAGACATTTAATCCATTAAGTACTTACATTTTGTCGGTATAAACTAAGAATCGTATAGTGTAGAAAAGGAAATTCATCCAGAATACTGGTTTCGTCCTTATTGGAAACTCATCACGTACTGGCCAAAATTTGCCGCGGACAACGATAGACTAATAATAATAAACTAACCAAGTTACATTAGTTAGTGTATAACTGGAAATTTTGTGTAGTGTAGTGTTCGGCAGCTTTGCTCAGTGGTTAGAGCACCAGATTCCCAAGCAGACGTGCCCAGGTTCGAGCTCTTGTCTGGCAAATGCTGGCCAGTATGTCATGAATTCCCAATAAGGACGAAAACGGTCTACCGAATGAACTGCCTTTTCTACAATATACAGTTGTTAGTTTATACTGACAAAATGTAAGTACTTAATATGTCAGGTTTTATATCAATTTCACAACCTTGATTATAATAAATGTACAATTGATTGTCAGTCTTTTGATTAATTGATTCCTGATTTGTGGAATTACCATAAACGCATATATGTATTAGTCATCGTTTACAAATAATAAATTAGTACATGTGGACCATGAATATAACGCAAAATCAGCATATGGAAAAGTAGTACTCCCACTGGCGTACGCGTCTGAGGCTTACTGGCTACTCAGCTGTCAATTCGATATAATTTGTTTAAATAACATACATTTGTGAGGATTATTCTACTGTTTTAACTGCAAACAAAAATGATTTGCAATATCGCTTTCAATTCGAAACATTTTCCGTCGCACTTTGCACAATTTTAAAATCCAGTTGCATTTGCCTTTATTTGCCACACACACTGCAGACACAATCAGAGATGTATGTTCCGTTGACCATTTTTAAATATGGTGATTTTATGGCATTATCTATAATGTTAATATTTTTAACTGTTATAGATAACGGCGACTATATCTTTCTAATTATTCCCAACTAAAGACTAATTGGTAAATGATTTTTAAAACTTTTATTTGCTTAAGTTGTGACAAAACTATGCATTTATATACCTATAACCACTAAACCGATTTTTATTCATTTTAAAAAGCTACAACGACCAGGCATTAAGTCGAAGGCACTTGTTGAGGCTGAAAAGTACAGACGAAATGAAGACATAAAACTATCTACCGAAATGATTTGTAAAGAAGACTATAATGCAAAGCAACGAAGTATATGGGAATGCAAGGATTTCGAACGTTGCGTGCACTTTGAAGTAATGCGGCGAATGAAAGCGCTAGAGTTGGAAGAAAATAGAAAGCTCATCGATCGTAGGTATACCAGAGTTATTCTATTTCTAGACAAAAACTGTACGACCTGATTTCGAAAGATGAAAGTATTGAGAAAGAGGAGTTAGAAAAAAGCGTGCAATCAACAGTTAATGACCGAGTTGGAGAAATGAAAGAACGATACAATCAATTAGTTGAGCTCAGAAACAAAAACCAAGAAAAGCTAGTGCAGGAAAAATATCTTCAACGTGAAAAGTAAGCTTCACTTTTTGGACTGTCGATAGAATGCAGTCGGAAGCACTTCGTGCGGAAATTCAGAAGATGCGTGCGCTAGACATTGCTGCAGACAGACGTGTTCAGATAGACATGAAGAAACAGGAAAAAGCTCTTGAAAAAATGGAAAACATTTGGTTTGAAAATATGCAGGCTGAAATGGCACTGCTCAAGTCAGAAGAGGAAAATGCGAATCGTATAAAACAGAAAAGTGAAAAAATGTGAGTATGAGTTCAATTTGAAATAGAAATGAATTTTGGCATTTGATACTCTAATGAACAATTTTATTTTAGTGAAGTGAAACAATTCCTCATGGATACAATAAAGTCGAAATTGCAGCAAGTAGAAGAAGAGAAAAAATGCACGGCTATGGAGAAATCTGTTTTAGTAAGTGATCCATTATACAAAAGCAGGACTCTCTGGCTTGTCAGCTTAAGCATGAACAGCAACAGTTGAGACAGAATGAAATTTGTAATCAAAAACGCTATGCATCTGAATTGGACGCCCAGATGTTGTTGAAAAAATACCAACAAGAAAAGCACCAAAAAAATGACGGTTTATTGGAGAGTCTCCTAAACAATAAGAGCATGGACAGACACGCGTATGAGCAATATGAAATTCAGACAAAAAAGGTAGCTCGAAAACATTTTTTTAATCTTTTAATTTTAACATTGCTTGATTTCGGACTATCAAAACATTAGCAGCTTTCGAACTGGCGACACACTTTGTTCAGGCTTGCTAAGTTAGTCTGTGTATCAATCGTTTGCCTAGCTTCAAAAACAGAATATTAGAAAAAGTAAAACTAAGTAAAAGAATTATTTAAAGAACTTGTACGAAAATTTAAGTAACTAATTTATATACCTATAGAACTTTTTGCCATTGAAAGCATTGGTCATTTTTTAAAGCTTTAGGAAACTGAATCAATAACAATCAAATAAAATTGAGTCATCTACAGACATCGATATTTTATATTCTTTCAATAAGCTTTGCAAAATATTCTAACGTATACTAAACTAAAGTTACTCTCGCTTTCTGTAATGAGCGCGTGTACATTCACATAGCAAACAGTTTATATGCATGCACAGACCAAGCTAGTTACATAATGCATGTTTGTGCGTAGTCGCTTAGAAAGTGAATTACTTACTTTTAAAAAGTCATTATTGATCTGCGTGCATTTGTTAGGAAATCTCCGTCGTAAAGACCATCCCTTCCTCAACGTGGTACGACGGTGTCAACCATGTTTCGATGGCCGATTGTACATGGGCTAACGGGGCTATGGCGGTGGTGTCACCAGGGCGTGGTGGATTTCCGACCGGCAATGGGATCTCCTATAAAATACCACATGAGCCCGACGACGGCACCATGACTCGGCGTGTGTTCCCGCCACAAAGGGTTCAACAGCCACAGGATTACATGGACTCCTGGACAGTACCCCGTACTTCCGAATGACGAATGAGCTCTCAACAGCCACCGGCAACCATACAACTTACTGCTGCCTTGCAGACTGCGCTTGAATGTGCAAAGGCTAGAGGTGCGTCCTCGATCAAAAAGCCAAGTGGTGAGGGGACACCACTTGTACCAAATTCCCAAGAAACTCCATGAAATGGAGCCGGCTTATCCTCTAAAAGGAGTCAGCCGCAGTAAAGTAAAAAAAGTAAGGAAATCTGGAGATTTTCGTAAGCCCTATAAAATGATTCATTGTTCCTCAGGTAAAATATCTGGATCCGAATCTGGAAAATATATAAGATAAACTGGTTCGGTTGGTCAACGGTTTATTAAGAGACATTAAAGACAATAGAATCAGGATATTTTGCTTTTTCGCAATCTCACACCATGGATTCCTGATTTCAGTTTTCCCGTAGAAAATCATGAAACATTTTGTGCACGACAGAAGCCTTAATACAAGAACATTTAATAAATAAGAATGTAAGATCACATAAATAGCAACTAGTATTCCTGAACAATTGCGCGAAATACTGCAGATTAATGTTCACTCTCTCTCTCTCTATATATATATATATATATATATATATATATATATATACATAAAGACATATATACATGCATTCATGTATAAATAACTTCATATATGCGGATTAAAGTTGACAGAGTTCGAACCTGGGCAGGACTGCTTCGGAATCTGGTGCTCTAACCACTGAGCCACCCTGCGGCACACTACACACATTTTTCAGTTATATACTAACTAATGTAGCTCAGTTAGTTGTCTTCTCTTTTAGGTGGAGCTTATATGGCCTCCATTTAGACTTAAAGTTTCAACTAACAATCCACAATCTGTCATTACTGAAGATACACCACACTGGATGGCGTAGTGGTATTAAAATGTACATTTATATAATTAAACGAACATTGGTTGCGCGGGCGGTGGTAGCGTTACTATAATCAAGGTTGCGAACTTGATATAAACACCTGACCCATTAAGTACTTATATTTTTTTAGTATAAACTAAGAATTGTATAGTATAGAAAAGGCAATTCATCCAGTAGACGAATCCAGTAAGGACGAAACCGGTCTACTGGATAAATTGCCTTCTCCACACTATACAATTCTTAGTTTTTACTGACAAAATGTAAGTACTTAATGGGTCAGGTGTTTATATCAAGTTCGTAACCTTGATTATTGTAAATTTATAGTTAATATATGAATTTTTTTAGATAAGACAACCCTGAAATTCAATTTGTTTCAACGGTTCTTGAATGGTTTATTATTGATCTTGAATGATGGCGTTGAAAATATAATACATTTCTTGAAGTTAACCAATCAAATGAGCTAATTAATTAAATAAAGGTTGCTTTTTCTATACCACACAATTCTAATTTATACTGACAAATGTATGTACTTAATGGGTCAGGTATTTATATCAAGTTCGCAAACTTGATTATAGTAAATCAAAGAGTGGTCGAACAGAACTAGTTCAAGAGTTAATCGGCATGTTGATGAACGTCTCAATATATCAGCGATTTAATGTCTTCATGACATGGAGGTTGACTGACAAAAAATTGACTTAAAGGACAAAGCATCAAGAGTAGCCTTGTCGCATTCGGGAAACATCTATCGGGTTATTAATAGTTTATATATATATATATATATATATATATATATATATATAGTGGCCTCCTTTCAATGTGCAAAAAGAAAAAGAAATTTTATCAAATACAAGAACCGTTTCTTTCTCATATTCTTCTCAATTATCTATAAACGAACATCGCTTTATATATGAATTATAAGGCCGAACAAAATAGAGAAATGTAAACATGGTGAGTGTGAAAAATAAGGGAACAACCAATCAACTGCGTGCATCAACTCTAGTTTAAGCTCAACGCCCGAACATGATTCTACTGCTTGCATTGAGCTTGAACTGGAGGTGATGCACGCAGTTGATTGGCTGTTCTCTTATTTCACACTCTCTCGAAGTTAACTTTTTTCTATTTCGTTTGGCCTATTAATTGATATATATAAAGTGACGTTCATTTTTCAATACTTGAGAATAATATGAAAAAGAAACGATACTTTTGTCTGATAAATTGTCTTTTTTTTTCTGCACATATAAAGGGTACTATGAATTTTATTAAAGCTCGTATTCATATATATATATATATATATATATATATATATATATATATTCATTTATATATGATTTAAAAGCGGATCTGTCTGGTTTAATGATGCAAACCGAGCAAAAATATATTGTTATTTTAAAATAACATTTTTCTGTTTTTTATTTAATTAGAGGGCAGCACAAAAAGAAAATTTGCAGTTTCTAGAGTACACTAGGAAGCTGAAAGATTTGGAAAGTAAAGAAGATGATGAAATTGAGCGACTTTATGCAGAAGAGCATAACAAGCTATTACAGAAAAGTGACCTTAAACGAAAAAAGGAGAGAGAAGCGCGAGAAATGCTCACCTTGGAAACGGACATTTATAGAAAAAAACAAATTAATGAAAGGCGTAAGTTTTGAGTATACGTATGTTTTACTGTTTGGAAGCTGACAAATTTACGTCTGTTTGTTTACATATATAATATAGAATAATCATACACCGCGGCCACTTTTCCATGCGTAGCATTCTGAAGTTTACTGAATTTAACGAGAAATTACATAAATAGGAGCGATTGGTAAGTATTTTTGGATTAAAAATAATAAGTGAATGTAGACACTATTAAGTACCGTTTACTTGGAGTAAATGTGTTCAGACTTATCATTAGCGTGTGTTTTCTATAAATTTGGTTTACTGCACCGAAGAAATCTTTTGCACATGTACAAGTTTTCATTAATATTTAATTTTCTATTTTAATTTTTTAAGGAAAAATGTTTTATATACTTTATCGAAACAAATTTGGAAGTATTCAAAAAGTGTAGTGGACCCAATTTTCACTCGATCTCAGAGTAAAACTAACATGTACATTATTATTTCTTTATTCGCTAAAGGCGCTGAAAAAGAGACTGAGAAGGCAACCCTAAAAGACACGGCATCAGATGTACGCAAACAAGTAAAACAAATTGAGGCAGAAGATTTACAGCAATTTCTCAGAGCTGAAAAACTAAGATCAGAGTATCGTGGTATGCTGGACGCTCAAATCGCGTACAACAACACAATCAAAAGAAAAATACTTGAAGAAGATAAGCGACAGC
Source organism: Eudiplozoon nipponicum (assembly GCA_029291075.1). Taxonomy (NCBI): domain Eukaryota; kingdom Metazoa; phylum Platyhelminthes; class Monogenea; order Mazocraeidea; family Diplozoidae; genus Eudiplozoon; species Eudiplozoon nipponicum. The sequence goes on from JAQBSW010002376.1 coordinate 95,868, forward strand.
AGGCAGCAGAAGTCGCTGCAGAAATCGCGTATAAAGAACAGATACACCGTTTAATGAACTCAGAGGGGAGTATTGACAGCAAATCGAATTTTTGGCGTCGTCAACTGGATCAAGGAAATACGGATTCAATTCCTTTATGGACAGGCTGCTTGTCGGCCTCTCCGTATTATGGGAAGCAACTGTAGAGTTTTCGCAATTTACGCAATTTTGATGTCTAATATTGCATTACCAGCATCCTAAAACGACACATTTATGTTCTATTTTCACTATTTGTAGCTTATTGAACAAAAAATCACATAGATCTTATAAGAAAAATCCTGTAAATTAACTAAAACGACAGTTTTGTCAGTGAACGTTTTGCTTATTTAAAATGTAATAGACGAAATTCATCATTCTATTTTAACAAGAAAACACATCTTTTATGACATTCATAATTAGTCTTGTGGAAAATGAACTGGAAACATATAATTTTTTCAATTATACACTAAACATTTCTGCACAGACAACTTTAAAATACCGTATTTAAATAGGCTGGAGATTCTCGAATCTTGGAGCGAAATTTCTATATGCCAACTTAAGTATACATTAAAAGTTGATTCTGAATCCTCTTTGACGAGAAAGGCTGAAGAGATAGAAACGTTCGCAGCAGGTAAGGGATGATGTTCGTTAAAGATTATTCAAGCAACAGGTCCGAGAGTATTAAACGTCAAAAGTACAATAAACGATTGTAACAATTATCTGCTACCGGGTAAAATGTCGTCCTGGTAGGTGGGTCGAACACTTTAGAGATATTTTTTACGGAACTTGCATCAATTTCTATCTTCAAAAATATACATTTAACAACAATTTCGATTGCTACTCTCGAACAACCATCTGGGCTAGACATACAGAATGAAGACTTACCACTTAAACATCGGAAAACTGCAAGCCATGATGATCTTCTGACCTTATTTAAAGATGGATACCATATCTTGATAAATATATCAATAACTCAAGCAATATGAGTGACCAGGTTGATATAGTTATCGAGAGGGGTAGAGTAACTTTCGTCAAACTTAGTCATTGATGGAGAAACGCAAGTATTACGCTCTGCCTCAAAGTTAGAGTGGGCAGTGCATCTGTAAGCGAAATTTTGTTAAATGCTAGCGAAATCTGGTCTTTTACAATAGAACTCAGAGGAATACTGGCATTCGACCAGTTGTTAGACAAGCATAGCACATCTAGACTGCCCACGACGAATAAACTGCGCTGAAATCCGTAAAAATATTTTTTGAACGGCCCCCACATGTTCCTAGTTAGACAAAAAATACTATTCCACAAACTGCGCTGGCTCGGTAAAATTTTACGTTAACCTTCAATTGGATTGCCCTGTAGAATATTACTCTCGTATCAAGTGTCAGATTTGCGTAAAAACACGGTGAACAGATTCTGACATGACAGAAACAACTTAAATCAACTACAATAAATTTTGGTAGTAAATGACCCTTTTGCTTACAAGCCCTGCACTATATGGTATCGAATCGGACGTATTGGCGATCTAGTTGCAGATTTATAAAAGAATAATACTATTTTAAACCTGTTTTAGTTGGGCAGAACTAATTGCGAGGTAAGATTGCCTTATTTCTGTGTTACCTAGATAAGTATCTAAATTTGAACTCTGATCTTACTCTTCGTTAATCACTCTACTTTAACAATTTTTTGTACTTAATCATTTTTTAATTTTAAAAAGTAACTTTTATTATTAGCTTTTTCACATGGTTATATGACAATGAAGTTGTACTTTAGGCTGCTATTTTGCTGTCTATGATGATGATGATGAACAGGCTAGATAATTTAAAAAAGTCTCTATCAAACACTTAATCCAGTGATTAAATGGTCAAATTCACTCACAATGGAAGCACGCATTTGGGTCAAAATGGAAAATAGCTAGCATTTACGATCGTTAAAACTATTTTGTCTCAGCTTCATGGCAGAAATTGGATCCCTTGCGAATTTTGGGTGCCAGCCTTGTATTTTTCTCAACTCTATTATCCATCTTTCTGTAGATAATTCAGCGTATATTTGCCTAAATCTTCTGTTTATTTCGTGTTTTTGTGTTTTGATGATAGTATCTAGCAGATCCTCTAGGAAGGTACTCAAAATGAATGTTGAAGTTTCTGCATAGAAATTGATCATATAAGCTCTACAGATAAAATTCGGATAGCAAAATACCTTAATAGTTAAAATAAAATATTTGAACTTGACTTATGAAAATCTGTTTAATTATGTAATTTACTGCAAAAATCTGTTCTTGTGCGGAAACGAACGTATTGATTTCGAATTTCCTTCATCTTCAGATGATGTAATTTTTGGCCTCAATTGATGGGTTCTCACTTGTCCCTTCTTCTTTAAGCCTTCAATTAGCTGATTGCCTGAAAATGACGTTGGATCAAGATTTTCCACTGTTCTTGATCCAACATCATTTTCAGACAATCAGCTAATTGAAGGCTTAAAGAAGAAGGGACAAGTGAGAACCCATCAATTGAGGCCAAAAATTACATCATCTGAATATGAAGGAAGTTCAAGATTTTACCGACCTATGAGTGCTATCAATTGTCCCGCACAAGAAAAATGCAGTCAAATCCACAACAAGAAGGACAGCACTGAGAAAAACCATACATCTTTTAAAACGTATTGATTTTGTTTGTATCAATTGACTGCAACTAAATGATAAATAAAGATCGCAATCCTTATGGAAGAGTTAATCATCTTCAATTGGACAAAGTTAGATAGTTTTACACTCATGAATCCACGAACCCAAAAAAATAATTCTTTCCAACGTACGCATAAAATGAGCATCAAAAAATCTGTAGAAAATAAATTTAATAACTCAACCGATTTCAATGTTTATATTAGTAAAGAACATATTTTTTCATTATGAATTTGCACTACATAATTTTGAAATTTTCTTCAATGTGCACAATAGTATAACAAAGCAACAAAATAGAAGAGAAACGAATCTATTTATACATTTTAAATTTCATCCCTTATTTTTGGCCTTAAATTAAGAATGTTATATAGATTGAATACGCTAAACAGGTGTGTATCCATAGCATAGGATATATATATATATATATATATATATATATATATATAATTTTATGTCCATTAAAAATTAAACATTAACATTATTAATAATAATTTTTTTTCCAACGCAAGCTAGCTGTCCAAAGTATGTAAAATATATCTAATCGAATACTAATAAAAAGTTGGATTTAGAAATGGTAAGTGTATGGGCGGGTAGATTACATTCAAATTATACAAAATTGATAACGTTGAAATTTAATTAAAACAGTCTTTCCAATTACATGCAATGATATATTAGGTAATGCCTATCTAACAACAAGCTAGTTCAAATAAGACCATAAGGATATGTCAAAGTCAGTAATAAAAATATATCATCTCATGTACACTCAGGTGTAGTGCTTGCTGGCGACTCCAAAGTATGGAACCGGGACTACATCCAAACCCATTTGACATTTGATCAAGATAGGTGAACCAGTTGAATGGTTCAAACAACCTCGAGACGAGTGGTAAAAGTAGATATCTGAATTGCAAGTGATCCTACAATCAAGAGCTAAATATCAAGGTAGATCAGTCAATTAATTTGATTAGATTATGAAAACTTTGGTTTAGACTAAAGCAAACATGCATATAATGCAGTACTATACAAAGGTAGCAAAGAAGTTAAATAAAAAGTAATTGTTGTAATTAAATTTTCATAAAAAAACTGAAAAATGTAAAAATTTACGACGAAAGTAAAATTGAATTCAAAGACAGAAGTGATAAGTAGGATTAATTAATTAAACCTGGATCATTATCGTTGTGGAAACATGTAATGAAATAAATAAGTTTACAGCTTTAAAAGTAGTCTTGTTTTCAGATTAGTATAGCCTATATAAAAACTAATATGAAATACACTGTTGTAGATCTTGCAATCAGGTTTACCTATGTGATTTCTTCTGACTAGAGTTAATGCAGTGATAAATTAAATACTTAAACAGTGATAAAAATAATCTTCAATAGACAGTAAGAAATAAGGCAAGTCCAGGTAGTATAGTCTAAAAATTAAAAAAAATCCTTAACAATAACTGGTTCAAAATGGGACTGGTGCATTTTCAAGTCCGCAAGCTTGATTATAATAAGTATTTTCACCACCTGCGCAAGAAATGAACGCGTTATTTAATGACTTATATGAAAAAGGCAAAATGTGTACGATGTTATGAACGCGAGAGTTAAGAAAATGGACAGTCGACATTCCACTTAATTACAATGTTTGTTAGGCTATAAAGGATGAGAACCTCTGAGCCATCCTGCGGCAGGATGGCTGTGGTTAGAGCACCAGATTACGAAGCAGACGTGCCCAGGTTCGAGCCCCGTCCGCGGCAAATTCTGGACAGTATGTGATGAGTTCCTAGTAAGGACCAAAACCGGTCTACTGGATCTATTGCCTTTTCCACATTACACAGTACTTAGTTTTTACTGACAGGTTTTTATTTCAAGATCGCAACCTTGATTAAAAGTGACTATTATCACCGCCCGCGCAACCAATGGTCGTTTAATTATATAAATGACCATAGAATGTCAAAGCGTGCAAGTAAATGTAAATGCCAGAAGATTTACAAAACTGGAAGCAGAGTTTACATGAAGTTCGGAAGCTTTAACTTAATACAAATCAATAGCTCATCATATTTGCGTAAACAGCACTTTCATTCAAATACATGAAACGACGAATAAATTCAAGCGATTAAATTCTGCTAATGTCTTCCATTCCATAATTCGTGTCTGCTTTGATAAAGAGCTTAGGGTATATATTTTTCTCAGGCTTAATGCTAATAGACACTGCTTAATACCAATAAGTTGGAACCGCTCAATCGAGACAATTATTTATGATAAAAATTAGAGCAAGTTATAGAAAAGGCGTGGTTGAGTTGTGAGTCCGAAAAGTAGTCAGTTTATTACACGAACAATATAGTTTCAACATACAACAATTTTAAGCATCAGAAAACGAGGGTTAGATTAAATACAAATCTACCATTATAAATCATTATGCGATGCTTTAGATAATGTAGAAGTAAAAGATGTCAATAATACGTGCTTTTTGAAAAATGAGATTTATGACCATCTAAACCAGTAAGTCATTTACGGGTAGGCTGACAGAACAGCTGCACAGGACTTTAAGCTTGTCTCATAAGAACTAACAAGAAATCCTGTTGAGGTCTAGCACGCAAGAGGACGGATCATTTCTCTTGTTATTCAACTATGTATGACGTTGCTTTTTAGCTGTTCAGTGTAGCGCTAAATGCACAACTTGACTAACGAGCTGCAAAGTCTCGTATGGCGAACGCTAGACCACGTAAAATACCTGTTCTTGGGCGTTGTGCACATATACGCAACGATTCTTAACTATTTCTAAATGTTATCGATAATTCTTCTGATTAACTATTAAACATGTCAGTATGTATTAGGTGTTGCGAACCCAGTAACAAATTAGTTCAGTTGTGACCAGAAGGATAAACCATTAGTTTCGTGCATACTGGCGACTCATCAGTAGGAGCCGGTATTACGTCCTTTAACCACTATGTATTTTGGTGAGATATGTACCATCCTATTATCCAACATTCCTCACCCAAATATATTTCGGGTAACGGGCGTAATATCGGCTCCTACTGATGAGTCGCCAGTAAGCATGAAACGAATGTGCATGAGATTATACTTTCCGTTCATGCTGCCTTTGGTTTATCCTTCTTGTCACAACTGAACTAATTTGTTACTAGGTTCTCAACACCTAATACATACTTCATGTTTAATATGTCCATTGAAATTGATCTGTGTTATGAAATCATAATTATTGCCGATGATGGCTCAGCCAAGCAGGAGACATAATTGCTGACAGGCTCACACTCCTCAGTTCATGATACATTATGCTTCTCGGAAGTCCATGTTCCAACCCCACATATGAAATTTTTTCACGTTTCATAGCACTATGAGTCATGCAAATAAGGTGGTGATAAGTCGATGTACCTAAACCGACTAGAGGTTTGTGATTAAACTATGTATGTACTAGGGTCATGACACGAGGGCGTAATACAATTTTTGAACATGTCCTGTCGATGCGTTAGATCACAGTATTTCACTTATCGATATCTCGCTCCAGGTCATCCATTAGACCAACGGCAACTACGGCCAATTCTTTAAATCAAGTTTTCAAGCTTGAAATAAATACCAATCCCATTGTATTTAACCAGTCTTCGGACAACATAGAAAAACTACTGCCAGTCGCACGAACTGATGCGTTTCGGCTTTCTATGATCATCATCAGAGTAAGATGGCAAACTGACTAGCGAGGATCGATCCGCATTGCATATATATGGAAAGCAAAATTAGATATGCGGTTCTCGCCTCTAAGTCTTGCATAAATTGTACTTGACTGGAAATGTCGGCTGAACAATTTCTATGCAGTCACAAACATTAATTGTTTGCAGCTTTCGCCACACACACACACACACACACACATATATATATATATATATATATATGTATATAAGCAATACAATTAAATATTAATTGATTGCGCGGGTGGTGGTAAAAATTCTTTAAATCAAGTTTGCGAGTTTGAAGTAAACACCAATCCCATCTTATTTAACCAGTCTCCGCGTGGCGGTATTTTTGCTATGTTGTTCGAAGACTGGTTAAATAAAATGGGATTGGTGTTTAATTCAAGCTCGCAAACTTGATTTAAATCATTGTTACCACCATCCGCGCAATCAATTATTGCTATCGCTGTCGCAAATCGAGCGTTTTTAACTGAAGACAGCCAGTTGGTAACCAAAAGCCGTTTACGACCAGCCGGGTCGGAGGCGAAGAAAAAACGATTTAGAAGCGGCGTATAAACGAAACAATTTTTTTAATTTTACAAAAAGATCCGCTAATAAATAACACCACGAATTTAAAACTCCTTATGAGCAATATGGATACTGACGGAGAAATCTCGCGATTATTTTACGATATCATTATTGATGGAATGTGAAAGACGTGCTGCTTTGTAAACCGTAACGACACTAGAAGTTACAGCCTATTTTCTGAAGATCATAAATTGGAAATTCAGTTAAGATACACAGCCTAATTACTTCAAAACGCCTAGTAGTAAAAACTGTGGCAATACCATTCCAGCGAAAAATCGTGGCATCATTCCGCATTATGCATCATCATAAGCTGCAATTAACATAATTCTAGAAAAATGATTAATTAGCACAAGCACAAGCCAGAAAAATCCATGCATGCTTCTAACCAGAATAAAGATACGGGACCCTAATAAGCATAATCCATCGTGTTCTTGAGCTGCTTCATTAGTATCAAAGTATCAACGCCATAGCAATTCTGAACAATGCGACAACGAACCAAACAATGCGTTGTAGCCAGACATGCATATAGACGACACCCAAGCCAGAAATCTACAATGTACGCATTAGGTCTAAAAATGAACGGCCCGAGAAAAGTAATAATTTCACACGGCTCTTTATTATCTACCGCTAATGAGGTTGTTTATACTCGATTTTCGGTGATACTGAACGAATACTCTAGGCAAGAATTTTAAACATGTCATTGTGCAGCCCCATGACAGCCATGTATACGTAACAGCGTGTACATTTCTCGAAGCACCAAATAAGAGGCGTTATTTAGGTCCATGTGAACAATGGTAGTTTAATGATGTAAGTGCTCATTTCAATACCAATTCCACATGTAGTGTGGTGTCTGTTCAATATTGACAGATTTGGGATAGTTAGATGGCATTTTGGGTCTAAATGGATCTCATATGAGTTCCCCCTAACGAAAGGCTAACCGACAAACATTAGTTAGTATATAACTGATAATTGAGTGTAGTATGCGGAAGGGTGACTCAGTGGTTATAGCACCAGAATCCAAAGCAGACGTGCCCAGGTTCAAGCCCTGTCCGCGTCAAATTCTGGCCAGCATGTGATGAGTTCACAATAAGGACGAAACCGGTCTGCTGGATGAATTGCTTTTTCCATACTATACAATTCTTAGGTTAGACCGACAAATTTATGTACATAATGGATGAGGGGTTTATATCAAGATCGCAACCTTGATTATAGTAATTTAGGCATGCTTTCGGTGCTCAGATGCGCTGACTATAGCAGCTATACTTTGCTCAACTTTGTTCCGTTTAGGTAATGAAGCGCTAGGGTTAGTATACAATTATTCAAGAAAATATAAACCGAACGGTTATGTGTTCGCTCATGGATGTGCCAACTAAGTCGCATCACGTTAGTTAATATCGATCGTGCTTGCCGATTCAATTCGATGGCTACAAATGCATAATGCACGCCAGGTTTCTGCGTCGATTGCACTAGATGACTGAAATCTTGCATAAGGTAAGTCAGCAATCGCATGACTAGGCAAAATCTGTAAAGCATCGACAGCTTGATCATTTCACATAGTAACTTCGCTACCATACTAACAATGAGACTGGAATATATTAATATATTTACTTGTGGCTAGCCCAGAATTCTCACTAGTTCCTTCGTTTAGCGGAATTTTTTCGGAACCCCTCCGTTGATTTACAGAACATCAAAATTGAAATAAAAGCTAATAAAACCAACCAGACTTAGTTTCTATGTCTACTAGACCACGTAAAGCAACTTGTGGCGTAAGTATTTCATAACGGCACAGTGAAAACCAGAAAGAAACTGTGTGATCAATGTGATCTGGCTTTTAATTTTCTTAGATACGGTTCGTGGCAGAGAACAAATATCCATAGAGGTGTTGCACACCTAGTAACGAATTCGCTCAGATA